>JAQGCA010000294.1:0-32410 GCA_034698945.1 Protaphorura quadriocellata
CATATAAAAGTTCGTTTTGGGTCGCTCCATAAGAAACAATGTTAGAGGTACGCTCCCAGTAGTACCTACCCCCTACTAACGGTTTCAAACTTTTCCAAAAGGCAAATCTTTATTTCCACCGTTTAGAAACAGTTACTTTTAAACATAAGATTTTCAAGATAATTGTTCCGTAAACTTTTTTCAGATAAGGACGAGAAATATAGAATATCCGCGATAATTCAATGTTTAGCCATAAAACAACGTACTACGCTACTCGTGGCTAGTTTAGACTACACACAGATACGTCGCCATGAAGTGAACATGCGAATTGCGTAATGGGATAGCCTCGTCATGGAACATGTGAAACCGAAGTGGCCATCCATAAGGTCACAATGACACTAATGCAGCAGGAGCAGTCTTGGCCTGGATTCATTCGTAATAATATACGATTTGGAGCGATTTTGAAATAAAAGAGTCATGGTGGAATAGAGAGCTGTTGCGTGGGTTGTGTGAATGGGTTTGAACGAAATACAATCTGTAGAAAAAGTTGAGACGAATTTAGGCCACCGCCTGGCCAAGGAGAAAGTTGACGCTTCATAGACTCCTCATTATTTTGCTGAAATCAGAATATTATCGTTATATTCCCATGAAGACTCTCCGGAGACCACTTCACTGTACCAAGACTGTATTCGATACAGCAAAATCACTGGAAAATCAGAATGATGTCCAATTTCTCCGGATATGGGACTTTTTCATTTGTTTTTGTAATTTTATATTCGCTAAGGAACAAATTGACAGGGAGGTAGGAGAATACTCCAAATGCTATGGTACCGGACTTCTACCTTGAAATTAAAAATCTGAACCACTTTGGATTCCAAATTCTTGTAACTATACTATACCTCAAAATCCTAATGTATGGAGAAAGTAGCAGTGAACCTCCAGAATGCTATTTCAGACCAGCTCCTTGGTCTATTCTGGCTGCGTCCTGCTCCAAATTGTGTGATCTGCCACACTGTGTTATGGAGAAAGTAACGGAGAAAGTCGTCTTGGATGTGTCAGTGCTGGTTGGCCAGTTTTGGAGGTAAACTTTTAGCGACATTTCCTGCGAGCCTTATAATGTACGGAAATCTACCACAGCCAGACCGCCATTGCTTAGTAGAAATGAGATAATCCTATCCTCAAGCATTTCATCTGCTTTAGATAGAATAATTTGACTGTCATAAACATCAAGTCTTGTCAATTAATATCAGAGGAGAATATAGAGCTAAGTAAACGCAACTAAAAGAAGGAACCTAAAAGATCGTCTGTCCTTTATCCTGGAGAGAGATCAGGTTGGAAGGATATCCTGGCTCACTGACTGTATTGGATTAGAGATTCAGTTACAAATATAATGAGAAAATGAGATTGCACCATCTGACCCCCTTCAGTCCTAACTCCTTAGCTCTGGACAAACAGATTTATTACTTTTTTTTTCAAAAGCCTGTGCGTAGTTTCACTCACGACACCGGGTAACGGTTTGACCTTCCAGTTGACTCTTCCTCATTTTCTCGACTTCTATATACTCTCTAGAGAAAATCATGAAAGAAAGCAAACTGGGTTTCATTGTTTGGACTTTCCTTGAAGGTAAATGCTGTATGTCTACACGAAGTTGACAAATCTTATTTGTCGATGTGGAAAATCTAGATTCCGACGGAAACTAAATTCAGTCAATCTTGCAGATCATTAACATTCGACAACTTTAGCACGGGAGCGTGCGACGGCATGATTTGACAACTTAAAGTGAAGCCCGTTGTATTGGAATTTCTCTTTAATGGTAACTGTTTCAGGCATTCTACACATTTCACAATTGGTGATTTCTTGTATTTCAAGGTTCGTAAATCAGGATTATCAATTGATTTGTAGAACCTAAATCTTTCAGCTGTTACGAGGTACGCCTGTCTCAATTGATGTATATATGCCGAAATAAATTTCATAGAATGGACACAAATAGACACCGAAATATATTTTATTATTAAAACCACGGATCACGAATTCATAAATACGCGTACAAATGCATTATAATTATCAACTCTGCATCTACGTAATGTAGACAAACATTTAAGGGAATTGGAATTATATAATTTCTACACCAAACCCCAGTCACATGCAAAGAAACATTTAAAAAAATGTCCGTGGAAATTATACAGGTAACCTAAATATTATAAAAAACCTAAATTGAATTTTAAGTTTAAAACTTAAATTTTTTGTCGAGTCAACGAAATTCTATTCTATAGTTTATTCGTTCAACGCGTTAAGGTGTAGTACTAGGTTTGCATGCAACGAACTTAAGATATCTAGGAATAACTGGCGAGGCAGATAAAGTGAGGTGGGCCAATAATCCTGTAGCATTTTGAATGTTTGGAAAATGGACCATGTACTACACCTTAATTACAAACAACTACCTACAATTACATAAAAAGTCGGTCTCGGTCCAGCAATCACCTTAAATGTGCTTGTATTAAACTAAAATTACAGGTATATTTGTGCATTAATTATCAATTGATATAACTTCGGGGGGTAAATAAGAGGTTGGTTTGGTCTTGAGAACGGAGGGCTTGGTTTTGGGTCTTCCTTGAAGGAGAAATTGACTACCTTCATCGTCAAAGATGGACTGGCTTGGAACAATAGTTGCAGCTGGATATGCCTTATGACTGCTTCCGGCGGTAGGTTGTGCAGAACTTCCAGGTGGGTTTGAACTCACCATACTATTTGCAATCTTGGACATGTTAGAACTTATCGATACTATTTTCGGATCTCTTGCCAATGGGAAATTTTGGGGTGGCGGCAGGTTTGTACCTTTTACAGGTCGGGCAAAAAGATAAGAAGTTGGATTAATCTTTTGTGGAGGAAACACTCGAAGGACTGTGTCCCAATTTGCTGTTGGACCAAATTGTGCTGATAGCTTTGCAAATAATAGGTCAAACTTTGCCCTGTACTGTACTTTGAAGATCTCAAGCACTTTATCGTTGTGAATGTACTCCCATTGAGTCACCATTGCTTGAACATCATTTTTGGCTTGTTGTGAAGAGAGAAGATACTGTACTTCACTCATTCCAGGATAAAGAGTTTGAAAATGACGAGCAGTTTGTTGTATCCAAGGATCCTGCATCATATTGTACCCATAACCCCTTTGCATTTGCTGCATAACCGGTTTTTGTTCATTAATATTATTATATTCTTCCCAAGCTGCTTTTCTTTCCTCTTCTGTCAATTCTTCATCATGTTTGTTCTCCAATAATGAGTCATGTTCTAAGTATGAAAATATCAATTTTTCTTGAGAAATTAGTAAATCAGCTAGTAGTCTGTCCTTCGGGACGATTGGAATAGGTCGCTCTGTCGCATCATTCGCATCGAAATCGTACATTTGTTGAATTTCGTCAAAATGAAAATGACGTTCTATTTGCTGTTCATCTACGACTCGGCACGATAACGACAATTTTACTACTTGCCGATTATAAATTTTTTCTTCCATTGTTCCTCTAGCTAAAAGCCTGTACACATAGCACGGTTTCATTTGACCAAAACGAAACACTCGGAAAATACTTTGTAAATCCTGTGATGGATTCCAAGAGGCGTCAAAAATCACTACACGATTGGCTCCGACCAAATTGATTCCGAGACCACCTGCCTTTGTGGAGATTAAAAATAACTTGGCTCTGAAATAGACAAATAAAAAGTATTCGTTAGGTCGTGAGTTGGTGGTCCAAATGCAAAAATGAACGGAAGATTCCTTTTTTTTTTAAATTTGAACGTAGATAAGAAAGTAGCAACGAAAACATGGCATGAATTATGAATGTCTGGAATATGGCGAGTCGGAAATATTTTCAAGAGTGCCACGCGATGAGTTCGATAGACTTTTGTGCACTTTGCCTTACAATTAAGTCATAATCCGAGGGCGGAACTATTAAACGGTAAAGGAAAGACTCCGACAACGTGAAATATTAGAAAGACGACTTACTTAGAGGCTGTTTCTTGATTGAACGTATCACAAGACCTTTGCCTGTCATCAGTTTTCGTGCTCCCATCAATGCGAAAATATTCAATTCCAGATCTCCATCTCCCAATCGCAGGTTGGTTTTCAAGGGCTGGAAAGCTGAGATTTTCGTTTTCCGTCTTGCAGGATTCTTCGTCAATATCCGCTAAAATATCCTCCACTAAATCCAATGATGTAAGAAACTGACTAAAAACTAGTACTTTGTCTCCAATACTCTCACATGTCCTAAGAATTTCCATTAACACTAAAAGTTTTCCACTATGCTCTACAGCATTTGAATCCTCTAGAGTATCCAAGAAAGATTGATACCATCGGGTGTTTTTTGCCAGAGGTTCTTCCGTTTCTACTGTTTCCTCAGTCTTGACCGGCTCTTCAATCTTGACCTCATCATCGTCATCATCATCTTTAATTCCAGCTTTCTTCGCCTCTCTCGTCATTTTTTTCTTCTTCTTCTTTTTACGATTTTCCACAGACCAGTCACTGTCTGATCCTGACACTGACCCGCGTTCTGAATGAGTACTCCCTTCTGTCGTTGATTCTACTTCAGTCGTGGATTTATCATCGATGAAGTCCTTGAGAGAGTTCTCCGAGCCAGAACTATCTCCATCGTCTTGAGCTTTGGATTTAAGAGTTAGAACTTTGGGGTGTGTCCACACTTTAACCAAGACTTGGTAGTCTGAGAATAGCCTAACTGATACAAAATTGTCACCCTTTCTATTCCCTGATAAATTCTCAATGTAATGCTGGTACAATTTCTTTTGAATGTCTGTCAAATTCACAGTAATTGCATACTCATATTTAGGTGGTAAGAATGGAGTGAGGACAGTGTAGTCTAACCGTTGAACACAACCATCTAATAATTTATGTAAAACATGAGCTCTTCTCTTCATAATTTGAACATCTCTTTCCCCAGAGTCTTTGTGTTGTCCATTCAGAATTGGGTTTACGAAACGGTTGGAAAATTCTTTCCGACTTCCAAGTAAACTCGGTTTCACAAATTGCATCATAGTATGATATTCCAGTAAATTATTTTGAAGTGGTGTACCAGTAAGAACGACACGACGACGTGTGGCGACTTTGTTTACCGATTTAGATTGCTGGGATTGAGGATTTTTAAGTAAATGTCCTTCATCACAGATAACAATATCAGCACCAGGATCAATCAATGTTTCTCGAATAATTTTCAATTCCTTTGGTTTCGGACGTTGCTTGCCTTTTTTGTCTTCACTGTTGACGAGTAAACGAAAAGCATCGTAGTGTATAATTCCAACTCCACCAAGACGTTTCCAATCTTCCAATTCTTCTGCCCTACGGTGTGGCTTACTTTCCCAGAGTCTATGAACATTAACGCTTTGATCACAGTTCCTCAACCACATTTTGAATTCATTGTACCAATTCCCCACCGTGCTCAGTGGACATATCACCAGAGCTGTTAAATTAAAATCACAAAATACCCGGTAAAGACCTACAGAAAGGAATTACTTAATAATATATGATTTTACCTGTTCTAAGCTTTAGAAGCTTCTTGTTCGTGAGAATTGTATGGAGAAATCCGATCGTCTAGATATACAATGAAAATAACGGATCAAAATTATAAAGTAACAAATTCACTGGTAAGGTCTTGTCGAACACAATCGTTTACATTTCGTACAGAATGGCAATGAACCGTAATGAAGAGGGAAGGCTCTGCGATTATGCTGAAAAAGTGATCTCTATATTCTCACCTGGAGTGTTTTCCCCAGACCCATACAATGGGCAAGAATGCACCCGTCTCCAGGACCCTTCTTTGACACGGACTCAAAGCAAGCATTCCACATAAATCGTATTCCATCTCCTTGATGTGGTTTCAATTTCTTGACGATTTCCTCATCCACGGACAGTATGGGTTCCTTTGTATCCGGCTCAAAGTCTAATACTAATTGCTTTAGTGCCACATCAGAGGCAGCGGGAGCTTGGAAGTGTTCATTGAACTGTAATCAAAAAATTCTCTTACTTACAAACTGCAAAGTGCAGCCTATAAACTCTTCAAGTCGTTAACTGAAATTTCAAGAATGGACACACCGATTTCCAGGAAGATGAACAAAGGCTTTTTGGAAAACTAGTGAAAGGAGGCATACTGATCGTCGAAAATTTCGAAGTACGGTAATCAAAAGTTTTTTTTTGTCTGCTAAAATTTTAAAACGGTTATAAAATTTAAAAACTGATTTCGAAATTTTTGATGATAAGATTACGCGGTCGTCCACCAGATTTCCAAAACGTTTTAATATTTCTTAGAATCAATCATATCTGCCCGTTCTTGAGATGCCACAAACAATTCAACGAAATAAATATCCGTAGTGAAAGTTTTTGAAAAAGTGCTCGTCTATGTGTTGACAGTACGCGAGCTCATCGTCATCTAAGCAATTAAGACGGAACTCGGTCAACAAAAGCAACATGATTTTTTTTAAAAAACGACTCCCTCTTAAGACCTAGCGGGTGACGATTTTCCCAAACATTCAAAATTCCATAGGGATGCGAGTGGGCTCCGAGGGTGTTTCAACTAATCTTGTGCCGTGATTTCTTCTGCAGGCAGATATGTTACATTTTATATCAATGAATTGTTTGAAACACATAGTCAATCTTTGTTGACCACGACCAGTCAATAGATAGACAGGCATTACCGCTCAAAAATATAATCGTACGACAATGAACTAAAACGGTGCAGACAATTTCTTCATAAAATGGTTAATTCTTGTACACAATTACTTGGTGACGGTTAGCAGTTTGCATTTTTGTTAAAATTCATTTGTAAACCACACGAAAAAAGGTTTGTTCGCTCCCAATCTAGCACTTCCATCTCCCGTGGGTTAAATCATGTTTTTTTCTTTTTTGAAATCTTGAAAATATGACATTTCCTGAATTTTCGAAACAGTTTACCTTGCAAATCGAAGATCAAGTTAACTAACCATATCATACCATATCGCCATTTAGTAATAGATTTCTCAGGTTCATAGCTGTAAAACGGGCCAAGCGCCCTCAAGGGGTTTCAGTAAATCCACGAAATTGCGTTTGCATACAAGAAAGTCAACTACCTTATGCCCAGATGCTCTTTACTTTAGTATCACACCAGTCACCAGAAAGCACACCATCGCGGTAATTGAACATATGACGTTATGTACTTGGAGTACGTTCATTATTAATCTCACGCAAGTATTAGCGGCACTCAAAGTTTCCTTACCAATCTTTGTTTTTCCGCTACTCTTTTCTTCCTCTCTTCCTCATCTTGTCCAGCTTGTCGTGTGCTCTTTTCCAAATGTTTGTCACGAATGACTTTACGAATGTTCTTTCTTCCTTTTGCATTTTCAGGCTACAATTTATAAAATTGGGTTAAGAAGGTGGACTTACAGGACTATTTCTAACCAAGCACGACGGTTCTACACAGTTACATAAACGACAAAAGCGAAACAAAAGTTAAGATCCGAACTGATGTTCAAGAGGCATTCCAAGCTGCGATGTTCATACTCCCACAAAGTGTTAGAAAAAGACAATCCAATCTTCACACTTAGGAAGGCCACAAATATTTCATTCTTGCTATAACCAGTTCAATCAAAATTAATTCCATTTTCATTCTGTATACTACACACTGTGACTACGATGACCATACATTTTATAGACATTATTTCACAGAATCTCCGAAACTCCGAATCTTGTGAATTCATAAGATCTCTCGCCTCTTTCGTAAGCAATTCCCACCTTCGATAAAGTATCTCAGGGTGGTACATCAGTGCAATCAATATTACCTTCCAGTTTACATAAGATCGTTTATAAAATGTAGATTTCGACTACTAATCACCTCCACCGCCAAACATGGTTATCCAAGCCATCCAACGATCCAACATTCATCCTTGAAGAATTAACTGTCCACATTTCGTTCACCATACGACATAAACTAGTGTACAACACATTACCCTGCACTGAATACACACAAGTACACAGTTTATTTTCATGCGTGCCAGCAAAATTAAATCGTTTCACTGGTTAAACTTTAACTTAGACTACCAATCCACAAAAACTTAATGAACTATGGAATCAATCAACTCTTTGAATTATATCTCAAACAAGTAATAATAGTAGGGCGCCTTATTCGTACAAGCAGCCAGCAAAGCAATGCTTTGTGAATTGACCACACGCTAGTAGAGTAATTCCTTCTATCATGAATAAATAAAAGGTCTATTTTGAGTTTGATTTCTTGTGGATAACGTTGTATCTTTTCAAACACTATGTGGCCAGTTGGATCTCAAGGTAACTTTAAAATTTCTTTGAAGGAAAACATCACGACTAAATTAGGTGTGGAAATGAAACCTACAAGTGAAAATAACAAGACTACCACCGTAACATTCAACAGTATTCAGTAGAACGAAAGAAATAGAATCAAAGTGAGTTTATTGGAGGCCAGGCGGCCAGGCCTAACATTCACGAAGTATAAGTCGGGTGGAAAAAATTGGTTCGATTGAGGAAAGGTTGGTGAGCAACTAATAAAACAGTTAAAGAACATCAGACAACAATAAATTAGGCTTGCAAAGCTACAAAAGGTGAAGAAAATAGAAAATCACATGCAAGTCCATCCCAATACTAGTTCCGTCGTTTTCGAGAGGGGCGTTTTTTAGATTTCACTACCGTTTTAGTAGAGTTTTCATCGTTTGAGTCCTCCTCGGAAGAATCTGCATGAATCCGGCGGCGTACTTTCTTCACGGGTTTTCTGTAATTTCGTAGTAATTGTCTAACATTAACGGGATTCGTTGACTAATTTATAATGAATTGGAGGTCACACTTACGCTTTATATTCCTCATCAGAACCCTCCGAGGATGACGCTGCTTTTTTCTTACTTCGTGTCTTCCGTCGTTTGGAACGCTTCGACTCGCCCGATGATTCCTCTCCAGAGGATGCCTCTGAAGCCTCAGAACGTTTTGCATTTCGACCACGAAGTACCCTACACCAGAACAAAACAAAGGTGTCAATACAAATTATTCACAGACGAGAATCAATTTCTCAACCAAGGCAAGGCAAGAATTATATTAAATTACAAAATTCCACTCTTGTGGAGAAAGTGTATGAGTTTCACGGTCAACATAAAAAAATAATCCAGAATTAGATAGGGCATTTGAGAATACCATATCATTTCCGGTCTGTTAATTGAGAAAGGTAAACTACTCAATGAGTAGGGTCATACTATAGATGCCTTTATTTTGTACGTACTTCTTCTTGGTTCGAGTGAAATCCTCACTGCTTGACCCTTCAGATTTTGATTTCACAGTGGCATTTCTAGTTCTCCTCTTTTTCACTGGAACGTCAGAATCCTCTGAGTCGTCGTCAACCTCCACAACTGGAGTTTTGTAGCTTCCCGATTTCTGTTTTCGAATGGAAAAAGTGAAAAAATAAAAGTTTTATTTCAGAGTTCTTATTATTCGTTTATCAGCTGCAGACTCTCTCAAACCTTGCAGTGTCAATGCGGTGGCTGCAATATGATCGCACGGACGACACCACATCTTATGACAGTCTTTAAGTCTTAACCTCTCGATAGGTGGATTAAATATAAATACATCAGTGAAACTGGATGACCTACCCCTTTCTTATTCTTTGCACTCTTCGACTTTGATTTTGTTCTGGCGGAATCCGAATCATCAAGTACATTTTTCTTGGCTTTCCCCTCACCATCACTTGACTTATTGGACATAACTTCTAGATCATCCGGATCACTGGATGTATCACTTACGATTACTTCATTTGTAGATTTCACTGAAACATTTTTCTTTGGAGGTGTGTCTTCCAAAGTATCGTCTGAAATATTCAGAAGACAGTTGAGACGAAAGCTCTCATAAAGCAAGAACGGCTGAGCGTACATCTTATTTATGCTCCCGCCGACTGCCGACCGATTGGTACGAGTAATTTCGAGACAGTAAGACAAGGGAAGCCGGGAAGGGATGGGAACAATAACTATACTTACCATTATCGGTGCTCATTGCCATTGATTCTTCTCTCTTGTCTGCTTCTATCCTCTTACTCTTCGGCATCGGCTTGCGTCCCCTTTTCTTCTTCCCTGAGTCACAAGTAGAAACGATTGGATTGAAAGAGCAGAGGCTACGAAACAATACAAAATTATGTTACCTTGAAATTCCTGTTAAATAACTCAATTAAAAATGTTGGAAATAAATTACCTTTTAAGAGCCGTGTTCAACTCATCCTTATCATCTCCTTTCACTGATCGTCCGAGTCTAATAACACCTGATGTGTCCAGCTCTTCCAAAATAAGAGGGTGTAGAGAATGCAGGGTAACCTTTAAGGTGGTGGGAAATTTTCCTTTGCGACATTTTTCTAGTAATATGTTCGCTTCAGTTAACTTTTTTGGTATTCCACATTTGCTACGAGGCTTGGGTTTGGATTTCATTGCAACGACCTTCAAATTATCATCAATATCACTACCACTAAGTGTGCTGACGTCACTCTCAGATTCATTTAATACTGCATCTTTAGCCTTCTTTTCATCCTTACTGATCGTATTCTTCTTTAAAGAACTCAAACGCTTTGACTCGTCGTCGTCAGAATCAGAACTCTCAACTTTGACTGTACCATTCATGACGGCGTTTGAAGTAGCTGTCTCCTCGATCTGTCAATCAAAATATTAATATCCATAATAAGAGTTCATTCAGAGACTAAACATTATCGCGATAGTATTTCAAGTTAATCTTACCTCTTTGACAGGCTTCTCTTCGGTCTCCGGAGATTCGACTTTTACTTTTACATCAGTTTCCACTTCTTCATTTGCCATATTCGATTCCGGTTTTTCATCGGTACGCTTTTCTACGTCAGAAGAATCTGACTTTGGCTTTTGATTATCCTTCTCATCTTCAGACTCGTCGGAATTATTAACGGAGGTAGGTTCATCTGGTATCGTTTCTTTGCTCACTTTTTGACGCTTCCTACCAGACTTGTCATTCTTCTTCTTTTGTAATTCTTCATTGTCACTCTCTTCATCGCTAGTGTTTTTCTCCTCAATTGGTTCAACCGGTTGTGACCGGAGAGATCTCTTTGCCAACCTAGTTCTGGATTCTCTCTTTGTAACTTTAGGTGGTGATGGGGATTGGGATGTAGTACGCTGTCTTAGTTGCCGTCCCGTTCTAGTGCTAGCAGTTGTGTCTGCCGACTTATCTACGCTATTTCCCCTAGTCTTCTTCTGTAAATCATCACCGGATTCCTTTCTTGTTTTCATTGTCTTATTTTTATTACGACTATCAACCTTCTCACCCTCAGAGCTGTCTGCGCTGCCCTTATTTTTCTTAGGCGTAGATTTTCCGGATTGGTTTCGAGATTTCGCCGTCTTGCTGTTCTTCAAGCTGTCATTGTTCTCCACCGAGTTGGTATGTGGACCTAATTCATTGGATGAGCCTTCTCGCAAGGTGCTCTCCTCACTAATCATTTTACCATCTCGTGAATTTTCTTTAACTTCCAATGGTGGGCAGGGGCTATTCTCATTTACTTTACCGAACATGTCCTCATCCGAGGATAAATTCAATTTCCTTCGAGTCCGTCTTCCGCTCGTATCCACCTTAGTGGGAGAATTTAACTCCGAATCAGACACATCCCTGCGCTTTCGAAAAGTACTGTTCGCTTTTTCAGGAGACGAGTTGACATCAGTCTCTGGGGTTGGAGGTCGAATGGTACAAAATGAAGGAACGCTAATGGTTGTATATTTAATCTTTTTACCTTCTAGAGGGAAACGAGCTGCGAATTCCTTTCTCATTTCTCCATCTATGTTCAACAAAGTTTGAACATGCTCGGAAATAATACGATGACAATCTCTGACGATAGAAGTAGTGCATTTATTGGTGCACACGGTTTTCGTCTCAAGATCACATAAAACGCCATCAAGTTTTCGTTTCTTGATACTCTCACAAGTATCCTTCAGCATATCAGCCGCAGCAGTGATTTCTTTGAATTGAAAATTGACCCATTCCAGCAACGGTAATGGTTCCTTGGCAGGTGACTCAGGAGGCATTCTTACGGGGAGTTATTGATCAGATCACTTGTAAACTGGTATTAAATCCTGATGTCTGAAATTTATCACGTTTGTTGAAATTATTCAATTCTGTCCTTTCATTGTGTTGTTTGTTCCGTACCAAAGAAAGTCCTAATTGTCAGAATTTCTTGAGCCAAGATAAGATTGCTCGTCTAAAAGTTACAGAAAAAAGTAAGAATATTACTTCCACATTGAATTGGTTTTAGTATGGTCAGTTATATTATATGGCTCGGCGCTTTTTAAAAACCGTATTGTATCTTCAACGGCAATATAATTTATTTTTTGTTAAAAACTTTCAAATTAAAATAAATCACTCAAAATCAATCCTCGAATCGAAAGTTATGACTCAAATTCTTTAAAACTACTAGACTAAAATATTAATACAGTCTGTAAGAATGAGAGGCATGTTGAAAATACACCTATAATTTATACAGGCCACTCAGGGATGATCAACTAATTTTACTTACATTACGCAGAAATCGGGGGGTGCTTCCCGGTGTACCTAGGGAAGGTATCCCCACAAGAAGTGGAAAACCCAGTATAGAAACCCTATTTAAAGCAACCACTGTATATATAGTAATCAAAGTCTGCCTGAGAAGGGTTCAACTTGACCCCTCTGCATAGGAAGTAACAACGGTTGTGTGTATCTTGTATCACTATACCACAGCGAACTGAAGAAGCATTGAAATTAGTTTACTTAGCATGACAATTCGCTATTCAACTTTGTATGAATGTATCAATGATTTATGCCAATGTTTTAACGAAATTACCAATAACAAAATCTTATATCCGCAGATTACAATGATTCCTTCAACACAATACAAAGAATACTTACTTTGATTGTGTAAATACTACGAATATACCCGGTAGCACATTAAGCTTCGTACAAGTGCAATGGATTTGCCCCTTTTTTAAGGTTTTACGAATCTAAAAATATGATTTTAATCGTAAACGAATTATAATGTAAATGTTTAAAGAATTCCAAAGTTCTTTAAAATAAGAATGGAATTGACTGGATGACTGACCATGACCAAAATGTCACTAGATTACATAAACTCGTTATAGCGTACTTCTAATATAATATATACATCCTCTCATCTTTAAGACGAATGAACTAACACCGCAGAGTTCTTACGGTTAAGATAAATAATCTTTAAAGTTGTTCAGGAGATCAAGGGCTACCTACAAAATATAAAAAAAACAGGCGCATTCTTTATGCTGCATGGACTCTTTGAAAGCCGTTGGCCGCAGATTTGCCATGTCTACGACTCACAAGTTAGAATTATGGTAGTCATTTATAATTTATAAGGTACTATCGATTGATACGATACATGCAAAATGTCTTGACAAGGTGAGTCTATAACTCCCTGTCCCTGCAACTAAAAAAATTTGGTTTATTTATATTCTCTGTAGGTGTCAGAATAACGTGACATGACTTAACACACAAAAATTGTGTCTATCACCTATCACGTACGGTCGCATGCATGCACGACACACAAAGGATGACTTTTCATAAATATAGATTTGTTATGGTTAACCCTGTAAGATGAAGTTTTTGGCTTTACGATGCATTATTACTTTCTTGTTCCATGGTGTGACATAATAACGAGGGTTTCATTTTACCAGTAAAACATAATAAATAATAACTCTTTTCTTTAGAAAAGCTGTCACTTTCACCTTCCTTTTAAAATGTTTGCCTTATGACCTTCGCATTAAATCCGATTTCACATTTCAGTTACTGCGACTTTCAATTATTGACTGTTGATTGTACTACCACTGTACTGACTGTATAAATAAATACGTAATATATTGTCGATATCACTTTCATCCTATAATCTATTCCAACTGGTAAATTTAGACAAATGCCAATGACATGCAATCTTGGTAGTTTAATCTAACTACACACTCTCGGTGTCAGTATGACTTAACAATTAATTACCCGCCAAGAAAAGGAGTAATGGTAACACTGAGCATAAATGGTTAAAGGAAGATAGTAGATAGACAAAGGCATTTTTATTTGGTCAGTCTTTTCACATTAGACTGTTGTAAACAAAAAACATTAAGATAATGGAAAGAATCGGAAGTTGGTTTTCAAATGGAAAGTTAATCAAATTAGTAGACAGTCAGTATTGGGGATAATGTTACAACAGCTGAGCGGTGCGGTGTTGTGATTATGTTTGGTAATGGTGTTTAAAAATATTAAAATTGAGTCTACTCACCACTCGTCTCGTCTCCTAAGTACGGGATTTCTAATCCCGTCACTGTCGACTCCGTCTTCAATTAACTAATGATGGATAAGATTTGAGAGTCAGTCTTAATTGTGATTTAAAATTGTGATATTTTGAAGGGACTTGGACTGTGTTTGAAAGGGAGCGTTGTGAAGTGACCGCCACTCCGACAGTTCACTCTAAAGAATCAAGAATGAAAATGAAAGAGCCGGGAGAATGGGAGAATGGGGTGACGGGGGCGCCCCTCTCCACCTCTGTCTCTATCTCTTAAGCACAGAGGACAAGAGAGGACGAGCGCAGGTCCGGACCAATCACTCATGTCCTCCATCTGATGACATCCACCAATCAAATCAAACTCAAATCGGGTCGCCAATCAATGGCGGTTTTTTTCATGTACTCTACTGGTACTGGTTCAATTCCTAGCGTCATGTCACCCTTCCATTCAAATTACTAACCTCAACACAATAGAACCCGAGTCTCTAATAACATGGTGGTGGCGTAGTACTCTGGACACGATGACGGAATTCGGATAGAACACAAATGCTGGCTTATTGGATATTTCTACGAAGGAGAAAGCCCCCAACTCTCCTTTGCAAGTTCAGAAATCTCCTCATTTTGCCCAATGTATTAACTGCATTATCACTAATGTAGCATGTAGGGACCAGATTCATCTTAAGGTTTATCTAATCGAGGCGTACGCAGAAAAGATAATTCCAGGTAAAAGGAATGTCTAATATGGTTAATCTCAAAGGTCAAAGATAACCAAGAATGGTCCGATATCTGGGTACTCTTATTCTAGTTAAGTGTAGTATTTGTGTGAATGTTTTAGAAACGAGGAAACAAGTTAAGGGAGTTAGTTGGAGTAAAGATTTACTTTAACAATTGATTGAGTAGCTTAGAGGTAAAGCAGTACTCCGGAAAGGTAAAGACGTGAGTTCGATTCTCACTTCAGTCAATTCAATCAATTCAATTTTTACTCAGATTTTCACTTGATCGTTGATCTCTGACGAGCATTTTCGTGGTTAAAGATTTTCTACCCCATTGGGACACTTAAGGATTTATGAAAGAAAGCTAAAGTGCATGGATGGGAAAACCTTTAGCGATCGCTATGGTATAAAAATCTCACAGTTTAGGAAAAGTTCCCGCGACTCTGATATAAGTACACAGTACACTAGACAGGAAATGAACACCTGTGCAAAAAAGTAACTGGGACACAATGCATGACCATGACCCTATGAACATTCCGGAGTTTAATAACTTCAATGAGGATGGTCGCGGTCGGCTGGAATTAACTCTTCCATCTGCGGATTCGGATTATTCATCATATAAAATTCTAATAGTGACACAATTCATCCACAGATTTGATTTTGGATTTCACAGCAGAGAATTTCAGACCGAACGTTCCTGGCGTCATACATACATCTCATTATTGCATTCACTTTTTTTCAACATGTGTTCCGATCCTGCCCGGATATTGTATGATAATAATAATAATGAAAATAGGCTATTTTCTTCATACATGAAAGGGACTGACCTGGAGATCGATTTTGAATATACATACATACAACTTCGGGGTTGTATTTTAGAAAACCTACGGTAAACGAATCTTCCCTACAATCCGACTTACGGGTCAACTACTTTCGAAATGTAATTAATTACACCACATAGTTATCTATTCAACATTCCGTCGTCAACACATACAGGGCCGAACTGAGGGTCTTGGGGCACTACAATTATTAATTGTGATCTCACAACCAATTACAATTACCAAAGTAATTGACCCTAGCCTGCCTATAAGGTCAGGTCATGCTGGTTCAAAATCAGAAAAAAAAATATTTGAGTTCTGTCACTTTGGCTTTCTCTGTAGGTAGTCAACAAGTTGGTGTCCAAGATTCCTGCTCGGAGGATAAAAAGAAGTTTCCGTCCGCAAATCGGACATGAGGTATCCTCGAATGGAGTTTGTCACGGAACACTGTTCCGAAGTACAATGAAGCTAGTCCCATAACCTGGCAAATACTCGGTGACCTCTTCCATATTCTAATGCAAATTGCAGATATAATACACCATGACGTCTTGAACAAAGGTTGTCAGGTTTGAATTCAGTATGTCAGTTGTAGTGTTTACCAGTACAATCTTCTGGTGGAACACCACACGGTATAGTATAGTCATCGTATATATGGAAATTCGGACAACTTTGTTTGAATTCTCTGAATTTTTGATATGTTAATTATATCCATTGAAGTCTTAAACTCTGGTGAATATGTCATACTCGGGAAAGTCCTACCGTTGAGTTGTTCCCATTAGAAATGCATTAATTACCCAAATACACACCTTGTGACGTTAATGAATGGGTTACGGATTCCTGTATATAGGACACCCAATCGGTAGGACAAATTGAGATTCGGTATCATGTAGGTACAATATCGACACAACGTTTCTGTTCAAACGAGGCATGAATCGGACTAATAATAATATATATTTATATATAATATATATATAATATGACTAACGAATTTCTTCTAATTCATTCGTATTAAGAATCTAAATTCCAACGAAAATTGTCCGTCTGAACAAAATATCACGGTAAAGGTATATGTTTCAAGGCTGTCACTGTCACCCATCGTATTCAATGTATACGTTGATTTTGTATTACGATCGTTGAAAAGAGGACGCCGTTTTTTATTTGATTTGAATAAGGTCGATTCGTTTTCATGACTAGAATTTGCTGATGGTATTACGATTATCGGAAGGTGCCGATTTTTGTGAGCTCGAGAGTTAATTGTTATGAATGAGAATCCAATTTGTCCTATTGGACAAATTGGTTAAAGATTGATTGATTGATTGATAAGACTGAAAGAATAAACACGAAGTCTTGAGATCCAAATCAAAAAGAATTTCCAAAAGAAATAATAAACGATTGAAAGGTTAGGAGCAGGAGAATGGAGAAGCTCTAATGGAACTTCCATGTTGCATGCAAAACAGAACAATTTTGAACCGATATATCTATTTGACCTATCATTATCTGTCCACTAAGGACAACCTCTATGTGGACAAACTAATCAGAAGCGCGGTGAAATATTCTCTATCTAGAACATCCTAGTGATCCGAGTGACACCAGTGACAACAGATTCCATACAAGTCACAAAATAAAAGACGGTATAGTTCTACAAGCTTCGTGCGAAGCATTATTCCGACTTACAACGTTTGTATACGACTGATTGTGGCCGATGACCCCTACATTCCATTTGTTCGGGCCTCGAACGCCATACAGTGAAAGTAAAAGTGAAAGTCACTATACATAAGTTATCGAACATGCCCACCTGTGTATTTCTAGCGGCCAAACTGTTATACTTTTGGGGGTAGGACCTTTACCAAAGTTGTTCAGGAGGTCAAAGGCTACAACATAAAAAGAAATCTAGGGAGTTTCAACGGCGTACATTTTCTCATAAGGTGTATTCAGTGTCGTTTCCAAAACAATTGGCTGTTCACGTCGCCAAAATCGCAATTGCAGGATTCGACCCAAATTATTCAAAGCCATCTCTACATCTTTCATCTTGACGCTATATAAAACCCTAAATGATTTGTATAACCTTCAATATTTTGTCAACACACAACTCAGTCCAACGCAATGACAGTTAGTTAACGATTTAATAAATTGCTTATTTTCTTCACTCTGTTTCGTTTTCAAAATAGTTTAATACGGATAGATAATTAGTAGTTCTATATATAAGTTCAGCGTTTATAATTAAAAGTCGTGTTTGTCGTAGGTGAGTGAGAATCGATATATTATTAAATTTTATGATTGAATCTTGTAACACTATGGGTGGCACCAGGAAGATCAGTTTCTATTTCTATCTCGGTCCTGTTCCTCGTCCGAACCCTCCTCTTCATCTTCCATCTCATCCGAATCTTCTTCCTCATTTCTGTTTTTTGTAGGTATATTATCCACGAAATGTCTGCCCATAAACAGTTTCCCTTGTTGGGAGTTCGTACTGGAGCATTTTCCCACTCTGAAAATAAAAATTAAAATCAATATATGTTGAAACATGAAATATTGATCTGAGTAATCGTCCCTTCGTCCCGAGAGGCAACGCAATGGAATTGGCCAGAATAAGCGAAAATCTAACATTCAATTTACCGGGTATTTGGACGGTGTATTTTATTCGTTGATGACCTCGTATTAAAGTTGTTGACTTCATCAGCCCCACGCATACGAAGATCAGAGGTTCCACTAGGAGCATTCAAGGATCCATTGAATTTCGGGCTGGACAGGAGATTCTGGCGTGAATAACTGATGAAAAAAAAAGTGAAAGTATTAAAAAATGTAAACTAATTCCATGTGTAGATGAAATGTAATCTGTCCAGCACATTATATCGATTTATAATAAAAAAATACCTTCTAAAATTATCCCAGTAATTATTGGCTCGATTTCCAGGAGGCACCTGGTTATTCAATATACCATTCTTCATGGAAGTCTGATTACGTTGAGGATCAGAAGAAGCGCCTGAATAACCCGGCCGCTGATCGGGCCCTTCGGATAAACCCGAGTCTCTGGCCGTTATTGACCCATTGGAACCGTTCAGGTGCGACAGAGATCTCATTGTGAAAGGACGGTTTGCTATTCCATTTCCAAACGCTGAATTTCCAGATGGACCGGCGGAGCTGTTGTTACGTGGGATATTATCATTCATTGGCAGATAACCCACAAGGCGATCGAAACCAGCCATGTCACGGGGTTGATTCAAGAGAAACTAGTGTATAATTCAAGAATTTGTTTTAACATCTTGGTTTCAATTTCACAACGTAAAGACTTATTCAAAAAGTGACATACATCGTAATAGTCAGCTGGCATTTCCCTACGGGGAAGGGCGTCATTACTAAGATTGGACGTATTTACGTATCTATCAGGAGCTGTTCTCGCCGTCATATACCGGTGGTTGTAAACGTGGCGTTCCAATTCCAGATTCCGACTCCTTAAATCGCGAAGCTCTCGTTCCAATCGTGTAATTTTTACAGCGTTCTAGACATACCATAAAAGAGATTTCTTCTGGAATATTTTTAACAGAACTATCATCACCAGTATCTCCTGAAGAACGCACTACTACAAAACACTATTTTTATTAATTCTGTTAGAAGACAAAAGTGCGTACTTTAAAACGCGCAAATTACCTGTCGCATGACTGACTCCGCATTTGCAATCTGCCGTCTCTGACCATCTAAGAGGGCAATTAATTGTTTCAAGGTCTCATGGTTCGATGACTGTGATTCTCCTCTATCTCCCCTGTCATGGGACCAAGAAAATGGACCAGAACTTGACTGACTCTCACACGGAGGTGTGTTGTTCCTAGCAGAGTCAGATGGATGCGAGAATCTACTGTCGGCATCAAATAAATAAGCGTCTTTTCCACAATTTGCATATCTAACACCTTTCCTGCTTGGACCAGGAATTTGTTGGCTGGGACCGGCTACTGGATTAGCAGATGATCTTCCTTGTTGACGATCTGCGGTGTGATCTCCAGACGTATGATCATAGTTTGGTAAACCGGATAAATTATTCCCGTAACCTCGAGGACGATTTATATGTTCATGGGACAAATCCTGTCGGCTACCTTCAAGTCTTGCTTTCAAGTTCAGCAAATAATCAAGATCGCCAGCATCAGGTCTAGTTCTACTGTCTCCATCCTTCTCAGCCAACTTTGAGGTCAAGCCCGAGTTTCTTGAAGAGTCATTATCTTTTTCAGGACCATAAACATGTGGTGAATATGGGGACGGTGGTCGATTTCCCTTCTCATTCGTACGCAATTTGGTTTTATAAAGGTCATAGTACATTGAACGTAGTTTTTGTGTTCTAACTGGATTAGGATAAAGAGACTCCGGTGCATCGGAGCGCCCAGTATTTTGAATGAAAAATTCACGTATCTGTGAGGTGTACAAAAATAACATTACAGGGACATTGATATCAGATGACTCTGTAAGTATTAAGTGAAATGACTTACTTCGTCTCTCAACATATCACGAGTAGCACAATCCCCAAAAGGATCTCGACGACTCTGTGCTTTAGAAGCAGAAGCAGAAGCACTATCACGGTAAAAATCTGAAGGTATGGATAAGAAACGAATCCATTAACAACAATATTTTACTGGTTACAACTCTGCAGTCAAAAGATATTTATATGTAACAGAGCTACGGTAGCCAACCATTTTATGCTTTAGAGTGTAAGAAATTCGAAGAAATCTCTTACCACGTTCATAATCCAATAATTCACCATACATAAGACCACTTGACCTATAATATACGAAGATTGATTAGTTCACAATATGAAATGAGAAGGTCCGATCAAAATACGTTAATTACTTGTCCGACTCTCGTCGTTCGTCGTTAACATTTCGCTGAGTTGTGAAATCACTTTCACTCGGCAGATTGAACGCTGAATAAGACCGGGGTTCCCTAACCACCCCATCGGCTTGTGGAACATCCATTTCCTCATCTCTGGCGAAATCTGGCTGTATCGGCTGTGGCATAGCTCGGATTTCATTTACCATAACATCAGAGTGTGTCATCAAACTAAAACATATATTGCATTAGTATCTGGAATGAGGGATGTCGAAAAGTGTACAGACCGCTTTCTTTAAATGGAGGTCTATAATTGTAAACAAATGTAAACCATGCTACATTTATAGAAGTTACTTCCTAATGTACCCGATTTTTATAAATTATCATTCCAACGAAGGACAAATGTAATGTGAAGGGGTATTACGATTTCGACTGACACTATTACTGAATTTAAGTATCAGATTCGATATGGTTACAATTTTCCTGAGAAAAGATCTAAAAGCGTTACAATTATTGATTTATTCCAATCCCACCGTTTCTAGAATTTAATTGGTGAAATTGTGTTTGTACAACTTAAGGTAGACTGCGTCTGATCAACGGGGGATATCCAGATATCTACTATCCAAAGGAATAATAACCCAGATAAGGATATCCGTGACACAAACAATGACTTTCATCTGTAATATCGTCAGACATAAATACACGACTCGATGCTGGAAATCAGCTAGAGTCTGACACTCTGATGTGAACTTCTAGTGTACTATTCAAGGTATGAGATTTTTCGACATAAAATCTCTAATGCTCAAGTTTCTATTTTGTGGTTAAAATCTACACTGGATCCAGCGTGCAATATTCACCAGTGAACGTATACAATATAAAATGACAGCAACTCAAAAATACATTTGCATACTAAAGCAGCAATCTATAGGAAGATTAAAAGAAAACTGTCAAGAATTATACAAATACGAAAGCATTATACAAACTCTCAATATTTTCTCAAACCGCACATGGGTTATAAGTCACAATTTTCGGTAACCCTATTACGCCACTGATAAAATGCATTGGGGTCGGTGAGAATACGTTAATATCTAATTTCCTAGACACTTCTCAAAACTGAGAGTATCATTCTTTTAAAGGTGCGGGCATTAGTAGAGTTATATAATGCAGTATTATGGAAAATGTGATACAAGTTAGAATAGAATGAAATTAAAGTGTTAGAATGTTTGAAATAATTGTTTCAGTTGGGTGGGAAATAGTGTAGGATGAGGGAGCACAAACCATTCCACGAGGACCAAAAGAAATGAAATGGTTAGTCTGTTCAGCTCGGGTTGATCAGTTGGCACGGTCAGAGTCGACCTTCGTACTCCTTTCTTCATACGGCGTAGCCACCTACTTTTGTGGAAGCAAAGCAACAGGTCAGGTCACAGTCACAGCCACAAGAACGGAAGAAGAATTTCACAACCACTCTTATCGTTAAACTGTTAGAAAGTTACATTTAACAAAAGGCAAATACAATTGCCCCACCCTCTTCTGGAAACCTGCTTGTTGTGAGCATGAAATTGTGAAAAGTTTAGAAAGTTATTCGAAAGTTGAATATAGAATTGTGTTGAATTGATTTGTATAATATGAAAAAATTTACTAGAACCAGAAATCCTTCCCAGGAATGAAAACGTGACGGGAATGGAATGGAGTGTCAAAACACACGGACCGAACAGTTAGACTCATTAGAAACATTCACCACTGTTGATTAGAAGTTAATCACATGAACCAAGCAGTAAAGAAAAAGTAGACTCCAGCAAATTAGAAAACAAATTCAAGCAATATGACAGCACAAGAACTTTGATTTGCAAATAACGCTAGTATTTGATTAGAACTTTAAAAACTACAAATTAATGAGTAGCAAAGCTCAGGTACTTACTAGTCAGGTGCACGGCCTTCTCCATCAAAACCAGAAATACCTTGACCGCCAGCATTATCCCCAAACGAATCATCCATTTCCGGATAATCTTGGAATTGATTGTTGTAATAAGGACCTAAATCTCCAAAATTCATGCCCTGCGTTCGAAGTAAATCTGGTGCAGACGCAGGATTCTGCAGGCACTGTTGTTTGAGGTAATTTATGTCAGGGCGTCTCCTGAGATCCCAGAATGTCTCATGGATATTGAAAAAGTCTTGCGCAACTTCAGCGGCTTCCTCTTTCGAGAAGAATAAACGCAAACCGGCCAAAACGGTCAACATTCTCTCAGACGGACTCTCAATATTTGCATGAATATACTGTAAATGTTCAAGAAAAGCCTCTTTTGACCGTTCTGGTGAGGCACCTCGTGTGTCTGAGCCACTTGTGCTTCTTGTCTCTTGTGGTTGACGGATTTCTTGGGTACTCTGATTTTGAACAGGCACAAAACCACCAGATTCGGAGTCTCGGTGATCTCTTAACTCTATAAAACAAAATAGTAGCAAATGCGTTTCACTGCTCTGAATGGTAAATATCTACAGGACAGGATCTATTTCTGCCTCTATGTGAATTGGTTATAAATGACACAGAAAATCTTAACTCTGCAAAGAGCTACCCTTGGACTCGGATTGAGTACACTAATTTAGTTCTTGAGGTTAACGAGCAAACATATTCAAAATCTCAGTCGACTTTTTTGGAGGCAGTACTACCCGTACAGGAGAAAGCATTTCCTTTCACTTAAAAACTGTACTCTGAATTCTCACTTTCAGAACCAGATTGAACTAAACCGACGCACAATTCCGCACCAACACTAACACGTTGACAAACAAGATACCACCCCATTTAGAAAATATTACTAACTCTCAAAAATTAAAAATCTGGTACATCACTGAATTTTTGAAATAAGAAAAGGGTAAAATCGTAATAAATACAGCTTATATATACACTCAAGAGAGATTGTTTAAATACTCGATTTTGTAAACTGTTGCCTTGTTTTACACTTTAGCTGCTCTTCAAATTGATTGCAGAAACCAGACATTCAAATACCGGGTCTAGAATTTCTCTTACTTTTCAAAATATTAAGGTTCTCAGAACTTACTAGTGGAGTCCGCCGGGGTATTTTTGTCCCGGGAAGAGCTGACGTGATCACTGCTCACAGGACGTCTCGATGCTCCCTGCAGTTACGAATAGAATTTCATTATAAAAAGTTCAGAATCATTGATTCGTATCTTTAGCGAGTTAGCCGGTTTTCCACAATAACCGGAACGGGTTAAATATTAAATTGAAACTGACCTCTATGTTTGGAGCTGGACGGCGGCTAACTTTCGTCGTGTCCACCTAAACAAATAATATTTTGGAATAACTGGGAGACAGTTTATTATGTAATCTCAGTTCAAGTCTTCCATTGAGTCAAGAATTTACTGTAACATCGAAGTGGACTTCATACTTTCCGCCGATCTTGGCCTAACATTGTTTTAATGTTTCTCAGGGCATTTAGGCATTATTAGATAAACATTTTGTGCCAGTCAATTCTCAATAAAAAAAGCGCTACGCTCTACGCTACAAAAAAAATCACACTTCCGCATTTCTGTTCCATATGCAACCTCTGCTTGAGCCGGAAAAATTAAGGCCGCGCGGGATACATACGTAGAATAGTATGTATATAATATTTGGCATCAGATTTCATGCTGCATTACGATTGTGTTCTGGCTAATATCAATGCCAATTTGCGAATAGGAATTATTTTCAATGTTCAAGACACTGGGATGTATTAATAACGAACGTTTTGTATTTTAGTTGAAATCCTAGGTTTATAGATATTGCTGTTGAACCTGATCTAGACAGAGAGTTATTTGAACTCACTTCTCACAATCTCACATAGTTTTCAGAACATTGTGAAACAGGCATCCAAATCCGGCAATAAAAGTAAAATTTAAAATAAAACTTGTAAACGGGCCGAATTCCAGTATTACTAACTACATTGTATGTTGAAAAATTAATTGTTGAAATTCACAAAATGTATGGGTGAACTCTAAGCATGAGATGCTTTGACATTTGCATTCCATGAATTTGTTAAAATACAAACTATGAGTTTAAAAAGTAACTCTCTGATAATACTATAATACACCGCTGAGTTGCTGTCGTCGGCAGTTCAATGTAATAATGACGGGTATAATATGTATGTACATGCAGTGTATAACAAATTCAAATTAACTTACGAAATTTCGGAATTCCAACAGAATGAAAATTGTAGTATTGCAAATGAATAAGCCTAACGTTTGAGTTTAACAACCCTTGAGTTCAGAAACTCAAGGTTCTCCAATGCAGATATAAAATCTTCGGTTAAATTAAACTCTCCGAGAGTGGAATCGAAAAGACTTCGTCCATTCCGTCCGACTAATTTTACTTCAATCAGTAAAGCAGACTACTATTTCCAATAAAATAAAGTGAATTTTGCTACAAAATCTTCTTTGAACGTTTTGATTAGAAAGACAATCAATCTAGTTCCGATATACTGTTTAAAGTTTAAGATCACTCGATTACTATTTCATTTCGCAACGGCTATTCATTGCAATCGAAGTACGTATAAACACTAAGTGGTCGGTCGTCGGTCTCACAAAACTTACGAAATATTAAAAATGATTCTTCAAATTTACCTGCTCGTATTTTCCATCACTATCAGCAACGCTCGCTCCGGCCTCATTACTCGTGACCTCGCCTTCTGACGGTCCAATTGCAGCCTGAGGTTGGTCATCACCTTGAGGTTCCGCCTATAATCGGAGGAAAATTAAAAGCGTCGTTCTTGACTCGTGAACCGCTCGTGTTTCTGAACTAACTATTACTACACAGTAGTAGTATTGTAAGGATACAGATGTACGTTAGAAAGAAGTCAATAAGTATTGTAAATAAAATATAATATATAATACTCTTGTAATTGCAATTTCCCGTACGGCTCGGCCAAATATTGACATATTTTTTGTGAAACCGTATGTCTGGGAGGTTATCCCTGGGAGTGAGAGAAAATGAAAATACACGTGGAGAAAAACATAAACGTGCCAGCCTTCAGACAATGTTGAGTCACATTAACTATCGAATACTCATAAGTGATGCGTTCGCTAAGTAATAGTCTTATTCTACTCTTTGTCACCAACGAAACGAAATTAAGAGCAAATTATGTAGTAGACGACATTTGGCTTTGGCTTTAGTCTGAGCCTGGATGCTCGAATTATTCGTACATACCATAAAATAAATCATAACATAGATTCAACATTGAGAGTATTAAAGATAGAAAATACTTAACAGACATTCAGATATAAATTCTTACCTCAGCGGTGTTCTCATTCTCTCCCGCTCCGGCCACCGCCACCTGTAATAATAAACCGAAAAGAACTTTAAATGAATCATAAATCAAATTTTATCGACATTGTTCAACCCGACCATTGGTGGACAATGATGATTAAGTGATTCTGAAATGATTGTTGAAAATAATCAATAGAATACTAATGGGCAGTGGAACGTACGTTTGAAGCTAACGTGCCATTAATATTAATACATTTCGTGCCATTATTAATCATTATTATTTGTGTATAATTAAACAATTACATGCGGTTCTGCAGGATACGCCAAAACCATCACTGACAATTTCTGCTCTGTAATCTTTAGATCTGCTATTGTCAACTCCAGCTCTTGAAATTGTGGAGTCTAAAATCAAAAATGATAATTCCGAACAGTTGAGTTAAGCAAGCACTTTAAAACTGACATAAATGAATGTGAATTGTGACTTACTCTCTCATTATTTTCTAGCATAGCATTTAATGTCTTCATAGCAATTTCAATAGCTTCTCTCAAACGGATGATCTTCTGAAGAATTTCCGTCTTTGGCTGTGACAGTAACAAAAGATTGGAAATTAGTAAATGAATGCATATGTATATGGATTACACAAGAAATCATACAATTACCGGCAGCTCTTGAGCAGTTTCATGTCTACTGTTGGACGTGCTGAACTCATTATCTCCCATATTGGATAAAACACCGCGACAAGTCAATAATGTACAAATTGCAAATGCACGAACCTGTCAGGAAAAAAGTATGTTATGTTATGCAAAGTTTGTCAATTATTTGTCTCTGAATACTCAAAAGTGCATATTTTAAAATTTAAAATGAATCAAATGCAATAAATAAGTGCTCTCTCCTGAAATAGTGTGCTTCCTGAAAGCTTCAGATTAAGAGTCTATTTTTCTTAAAATAATATCCGAGCATTCCGTTCAAAACTACTAAAATTCGTCTTATAAGTTTTTCATATTAAAATAAGTCCGGTTTCAGATAATTTTTTTTTCAATATGTGCGTACATTTTATTCCAAGTAATTCTTGGTGAGGTCAGTCGTGAAAAATTCAATCTACTACCTATATTTATTGTCAATACCAAAACTCTGTAATCAATCAATGATCATCAATCAATCAACAATCGAGATCAATCAAAAAAGTACAACTGACCTCTGATCTTGTACAGTAAACATATTATCGTAAACTATGCCTCGTTTCTCTCAGATAATTTACACCAAAAATGTCAAGTTTTGACCCTACTTTTCACTATTTTTATAGTGTTGATCGCCCTTAAGGGATCCTCACAAATTCTACAAAATCATTTTTTTTTAAACCAAATTTTTTATTCAGTCTCCGTTTTCCATCGAAAATTGCCATACGACACAGAATACAATTACATTTTGTTACAGAATAGCACCAACAACTCGAACTTCCTAAATACCCCTACTTAAAATGTAAACATTTCGAACAGAATTTAACAAAATTCAAAGTATTTCTTTTTATCTAAATATAAAAATTAAGTATAAAAATTAATTTTTTTATTAATTCAAAGAAATACTAGGAATTATATAAGTTCCGATCGAAATTCTTACGGAATTTTTAAGTATTGTGTTGGTGAAGAGGTTCGTGTTGTTGGAACAGTTCTATAACAAAATTTAATTTGTATTCTGTGTCTTATGGGCAATTTTCGATGGAAAACGGAGACTGAATAAATATTTTGGTTTAAAAAAAAAAACTATCTATCTATTCATTTTATCTATCATCTATTCATTTTATATTATCTATTTTGAAATTTTAACGCCTCTGATGTTTCTCAGAAACGTATGGTCATCATAACAGTAAATAATAAAAAGACGGAAGTTTCTCTTCGACTAGAAATCTTAATCATATCATTAAAAAGGCTAACATAACTTACAAAAATTAAGGTATGGAGAATACGGCGTGGACAGTAATAGATAATGTCGTGGTTCCAATAAACTGCTCACATTTCAATTTCAGGTTGGTTGACATGACCTGATATTTCCATTCTTTTATTATTTCTTTGACCAACCAGAATGAATAAATTCTAAGTTAAAGAATTGACCAAAAATCAAATATTCCCACCTGCGCTACATGAAGGAAAGTCGCCCAGAGGTTGACACTTGACACTAGACGCTAAAACGTCATCACTGAGCCGGGACAACTTTTACTGCGATATGATTTATCTTAAAAAACCTATCAAGAAATTGAATGAACTAACCTAACTACGCTAAATTGCAATTCAATTATGCGACCAAGAAGTGCTAAATGCAAAAAAAACTTCGTCCCGGCGTCCCGAAAACGTCCCGGTTTGGAATATTCTGTCCCGAGAATCCCGGTTTTTAGTATATTTGGCCAATTTGAAAAACCTCGGCCCTTCTGGCCGATTATTAATTCTATACTCCAACTTACAGTGAATATGCAAAAATAAACCTGACGAATTTTCCACCTTTTACATATATGTTGTGGACGAAAGTTGAAACCATTCGGTTCTTCGGGCTGATTAACATTTCTGTGCTCAACTTTAGAGCAAAAATGCAAAAGACTGGGCGAAATATCTAAGCCTTGTTGTATATTTTGTAAATGCGATCGAATTATTATGTACTTTTTACGCTGCGCTGTTGACGTAAAAAAAAGCTCGGCCCTTCGAACTCGAACCTATTTCTAATCCAAGGCATATACGCAGGCGAATTATTTACTCTTTACGCTGCTTTTTAAGATTATTGGCTCGAAAATGAATTCTGTGTAGAGAGAATTGGCTTGAAAATGAATTCTGTGTACAGTAGAAAAAATTTGCTTGAAAATGAATGCTGTGTAGAGTGAATTGGCTCAAAATTGAATTCAGAGAATTGGCTCAAAAATGAATTCTGTGTAGATAAGATGACACTTTTTGGGTGTCCCGGTTTTTGAATTTTCAAAAATGGAAGGCCTATACATATAATAATTTCTGTTCATACGATATTATGATACCCGATATATAATAATATCATATCCAAGGTAATGTGAAACATAGTATTAATCACTGAAGTTCTTGACGGAATTATTCGCGGAGCACGCTGCCGAAGTTAGCTTTGTGCTTAACGTGCCATTTTAATTTAAGATTTAAGCGAATGCAATGTTCTGTCGTGAAGAAAAATATTTCTCTGCAAGAAATTAAGTATAACTCCGAATTCCGAAGGACACGCACGATTTCTCAAATTGTATTTTCGGAGTATAAAAGTATAAAACTTATTTCACAGAGTACAGAGTGGACGATGAACTCTCATCTCCCTTAGGATAAGATTTAGCATCGTAGCGTTTTCTCGTCAATGAATTTATTTTTATTTAGGATTGTACAATGTACATTCGGCTTATTCGGGTTAAAAATAAAATTAAGAAATCGATAACAATCTTGCATTTTCAAGGCTGTCTTCAAGAAATCTTTCTAATTCATATTTCGCATTAATATCTATATATTCTATCCAAACTTTGAAAATTATCAGAGGTGGTCTTATTAAAGAGGTGGTCTAATTAATAGAGGTGGTCTTATTATAGAGTTTGTCTTATTAAAGAGGTGGTTTTATTATATAGAAAGTCTTATTATAGAGGTTGTTTCATTATAGAGGAAGTCTTATTATAGAGGTGGTCTTATTAAATTGGTGGTTTTATTATAGAGGAAGTCTTATTATAGAGGTGGTCTCATTAAAGAGGTTGTCTTATTTATAGAGGTGGTCTTATTAAATTGGTGGTTTTATTATAGAGGTTGTCTTATTAAAGAGGTGGTTTTATTATAGAGGTGGTCTTAGAGGTAGTTTGATTATAGAAGTCTTATTATAGAGGTGGTCTCAATAAAGAGGTCGTCTTATTATAGAGGTGGTCTTATTAAAGAGGTGGTTTTATTATAGAGGTTGTCTTATTAAAGAGGTGGTTTTATTATAGAGGTGGTCTTATTAAAGAGGTGGTCTCATTAAAGAGGTTGTCTTATTATAGAGGTGGTCTTATTAAAGAGGTGATTTTATTATAGAGGCGGTCTCATTAAAGAGGTTGTCTTTTATTATAGAGGTGGTGTAAGTGGTGTTATTAAAGAGGTGGCCTTATTATTATAGAAGAGGTGGTCTATTATTAAAGATAGAAGAGGTGGTGTTACTAAAGAGGTGGTGTGATTATAGAGGTGGTCTCACAAAAGAGGTGGTCTTATTAGAGATCTGATCTTATTAGGTGGTTTAATTATTGTCTTTAGAGAGGAGAGAAGGTTCCATTGAAAACTCAATGTGGATGTGGCATGCGGAGTTTGTAGTAGATTGAATTTCTGCCCGCCGTACTTTCTGATTGTACGCGCTCCCATTCATTCATCACTTGCGTACTTGGACTCCTCCAGCAGCCGCCTTTCCAGACCACAACAAACAGTATACGTTTTCCACTCAATCACTGAAAAGTAAATTAACAATTCAGTTTTTTCGTGTCACTGGCTCCCATGTTGAAGGTAAGTCTACTCCCTCTCGTTTCACGCCAATTCTAAGTGTTGACAACAATTGATCAACTTTTTTTTCAGATCAGTCCCATGCATTGGCATAAGCATAAGGCAGAAAATAGAAACACAATCAATACACACATTCCTTGACCCATAACTCCACTGAGTAGGTTAGTTCAACTATTTTTTTTAAGAATTTATTAATATGCCCTATATTAGATAAAGATAACGTACCTTCTGTATAAGTGTAAACTGGGAAATACGAAATACCTTGAAAGTTGAAACTATGAAACGGAACAAAGTTAACTACCAAAGTCAGTGCGAGATGATACAGTATTGATCGCCCTTAGGGGATCCTCACAAATTCTACAAAACCATATTTATAAAAATTAATTTTTTTATGAATTAAAAGAAATACTAGGAATTTATATAAGTTCCGATCGAAATTCTTACGAATTTTTATGTATTGTGTAAGAGAGGAGGTTCGTTTGTTGGAACAGTTCTATAACAAAATTTAATTTGTATTCTGTGTCTATATGGGCAATTTTCGATGGGAAACGGAGACAGAATAAAATATTTTGGTTTAAAAAAAAATGTAAAAGAATTGCACGATCAATGATGATGGAATCATGTCAGTGAGTCAGTGTGAAAATTAACGCGCGAGTCATAATTTGGCTCAAATAAGCTTAAACACTATTTCGACAAATATTTAAACCATGAACGAATCCATTTGGAAACTAAACTGTTTTTAATATATGGGTGGATCATGCAATAGTACGAACTCTACGAACCATGTCTGTATTTCTTGGGAGTTTGGACAATGTGGATCATATCTAGAAAATTTTCCAAATCCTAAATAAAATTCGCTGTGGTCACATTGGAATCAAAATAACAAGGATCGGTGAGGTAGTCCTACCAGGAAACCCAATCTTCATAAGGCCACATTGTCACAACGCCCACTTTTAGACGTGGTTTTATAGCTTCCACTACTACGTACATTTTTATGAGATTTCAAACATTAATTTCCTACGATTGATTTGATCACTCTAGTCTAATAGGTAAATAGGTTAAGGTTACGGATATTGTGGGATGATACTGGCTACTTTACTTAGGTCATACAGTGAATTCAGTAATTCAGGCAATTGTCGAATGCATCACGTAAGAGTGATTAGACGATGATTTCAGAATTCAGATACAGATTTGAAGTACTTGTGCGTTGATTTTTATCAACATGTTGAATGTACAATTACTATGTAACACATTTATTTCCGCCAAATTCAGAATAAGCCTAATATGATAATTTTCCTTAACATATCTTTGACCAGAATATTTTTATTTTGGCATACAGTGGTTCAGTGACTGAGCTATCGAAATGGAACGTCGTTCGTCCTCTAGAGGAAGAAAACCAGCAACCCCAGGAGGTACTCCCCCGACTACAATTCCCACAAAGGTTACTAAGGAATTAGCTAGCCCAAACTATGTAACGGTCGCTGTTGAGTCCGAATCTCTTCCGAGCACTAGCATTGGAACCCGTTCGAACACAAATAAAGTTGTCCGAAATCCTCCTTCAATCAAAGTCGAAAAGAGTTCACCGGTCAGGGAACCTAGAGTCAGAAAGCCGTCCGCAACGGATGCCAGCTGCGTCCCTGAATACTCGGCTGAGGATCAAGATCAAGTAGTCCCTTCGTTTAACCCAAAGCATGGAGTGGCAACTCCCAGTACTTCTCGGCAAGCCAAGGAAGATTTATTGGCGTCTGTAGAAGAAATTGTGGAAGCTCCTGAAGCTTCGGGGGTGGAAGTCGTCTTGAATCGACGTGGAATGGTAAGATCTTATTGACTTTTAGCAAAATTGCACTCAATCAACTTTTATTTGACGTAGCGTTAGCTTTATCATTATCAACAAATGTTACAATACAAGTCACGATGGTCAAAAAAATTAATGTTAACTTAATCAGGTACTAGGGATGGACCGAATATTCGGTTTCGGTCAAACGAATACTTCGCTCTAAATCCGTCAGGGGCTTTAATTTCGGT
>JAQGCA010000295.1:0-32393 GCA_034698945.1 Protaphorura quadriocellata
CCCCCAGGTATTTGAAAACTTTCACTTGCTCCACTTCCTCGTTCTCAACCAGAAGCTTAAGTGCACCAATATCAGTCCAATATCAGATATTTAGAAAACCACTCATCATTTTCGCACCGTTAGTGAATCGCGGAAATCAACAAAAGACAATTCAATGTGTATGAAACAAATTCTATGTACATGTCTCATCACGGGTGCGTATGATTAATTAGTGGAATGTTTGTGTCGGATTGACAAACTATACCCTGTACGGTTGAAGCTGCCGTACAAATATTAATTATTGTCTTGCGTGCGTTCCTGTCTGGCCAGTTTTGGTGTTGTTTTGTGGTCTCGATGGAGAAAACGTGGTCGTCATTCATTTTTATTCCGAGAAGCGTGGAATCGCTTAATCTAGATTTTGTACGCTGGTTTCTGACCTGGTAAATGGTTGCGTGCTTTTATGAGAAGTAAATAAAGTAGTAATACTGGAGAGAGTGATAAATTCTTAAAGTAACTTATTGTATTTTCTTACCTCTGAAAGCTCATTATATTCTCAATTGAATCAGTGTTGATTTCCCTTGTCCGAGATGAAATTAATGAGAGGCGTGCACGTGCAGATTGTTTCTTATTGCCTAACCAGTACTGGATTTAGAACGCTTAGATTAACTTGCTGTTTTTATTGTATACGGGATTCATAAATATGTAAACCCGAGGTCTCGACGACCGAGTAATTAACTCGCTAATGAAACTCAGCTTGAAGTCTGGAATTAAGGGCTACCAGACGATTGAAAACCCAAACCATAAGGCACACTGTAGAATCGGGAACAGTTTTCGTCTACATTTTTCACAATTTTTTCATGATGTCGCATAATCATTTTGAAAATAGTGTAATTCTGATTAATATTTACAAGTTTTCAATTTAGGTAAATTCGGAAGTGAGATTTTGAGTTATAATTTATTTAGCGCTGTCTCAGATTGGGTTAACGTTTATGTTTTTTACTAAAATGGCCAGGGGAAACGCTCTGAATTAATTACAGAAGAGTTTTTGATGTTCCTGAATCAGCTGAAAATGTTAGTGCCAACTTGCTAGCGTTAATTCAGCCTTCTCACACGAAGGAACTATGAAATATTATGAACGGTTCCGGTGCGTTGTCGCTGAATTAGTCCATCAAATATTTAGGAAGCTGTTTATTCGTGACGTGTTTTACACACAGAGCGAGCTTACGTAAATTGGTCAATTAAAATTCTTAAACGAGGTCATACTTGATATTTGTAATGCATAGAGCGTTTATTGCTTACACCTACTTTTAATAATGCTTGCTAGGTGCCAATTAGGACACAGTCGACGAATATCAACTAACATAATTAAACACACACATTAGCAATTATTAGAAAATCAACAATAGTATAAATAATTACTAAAACCACTCATGGATTCTAACACTAATCTGTCGTGTTTTATTTGTTGATTTCAGGTTCAATTTCTCCAATTAACGTGACAGATGCAATGAACCTACTTTCTCCGTAATTAGTGAACAGGTGAGCATTATTTATTTATTTATTAAACACGTAGGAGTGAACAGCCGGCTCCTTATAATTAACGAGTTTGGCGATTGGCTTATTCAACAAACTCTCTTGATTCACATGTCAACAGCAATCCCCAAAATAGTATAAAACGTTCAGCCACACTTGAACTTTTATGTAGGTTATCGTAGAAAGGATGAATGGCATACGTAGAAAGTTTAAAAAAAATTAGCGATCTACCAAACTTTAAAGTATACACAGGAAGGTATATTTAGATACAATATGCCCTGTCACCCACGTCCCAGGCTGTACTCCGTGGCGAATCCAGGCAGCTCATCAACGATGGCTTCTGTGTGTGGGTCGATTTAATTTTGGACTCCGAATGTCAGTCAGAGGCAAAATAATTCCTAGACCAAAAGCTACTATGGAATATAATAGAAATGACACTAGTCTACTCATGCTCTCTGGTATTATGTATTTTCTGCAGCACGGATCTACTCTGCGGCCTTGACTAAGATCTCAGAAGAAAGTCAGGAGAAATGGAAAGTTAAAGGATAGAAAATCCTCAAAGTGAAAGTCTAATGCCTACCTGAATCTCCAGATCAAATGCAAATTTGAGTTGCGATGTCTTGAAATGAGACCACGAAACGGTTCGAGTTTAATCTTACAGCTAAGAAAATCCATCTTGAACAAAATGCAGAGACGCAGTTTCCAATTGACTCTCTCGGATCATCTTTATTTAATTAATGGAATAGTTGAGTAGGGAGATGCGCCAAAATTTTCCACTTTATTAAACTGCGAACTTTCAAAAAAACTGATTCCTGGGAGATCCATATTTTCTGAAATTCGCCAGAAATGAGTAAATAGGAAAATCTTGCAATCGTATTCAGACCAGGCTAGTTTGGCGAATTTTTACCTTTCTGAACCACGTACTTAATTGGTCAACTTGACTTTAAGCAATAAATCCAATGAAAGTTGGAGAAAGTACAAATTATCTTTGTACCAGTAGTGTTTAGTTCGAAAGCATTCTGTTGTGTCATGTCATGTCCGAAGTGGTTTAGGCGTGGTTGAGACAAGGAGTGGCTACGATATTTGCAAAAGAGAACATATTTGCATGCAAAGATTTCGCGTAGCGTCAATCCAAACAAAACTGACAATTCTTTTCTCCCCAATTAAGACAAGAACTAGGCTTGTGGGCATCCTACTTTTCACTTTTTCTATTTATATTTTTAAGCCCCCGGCCACGCTGCGCTGGCGGTGAAAGTGTTCAATATTTGACTTGGGCTCGTTAACGTGACGGTTAGAGCTTAATTGTTTCGTCGGAGTAGCTACTGTACATGGAATTTTGGTCTTGATTTGATATTCGTGACCGCTGTATTTGTATTTGAATTCTGAATGGAATTTCACAGTTGGTTTGCCGGTTCCGGAGGATTGTGGCACATGCACAAGTGATTAAAACTAATCCTAGCCCGGCTATTATTATTTACCTTACATAGGAAACCAAATCCTCATGTAGTTCCCTGCTCGTGCTCCAATGGCGAAAATGAGGGCAAACTTCTCACTATTGCGTGTAGAATTTAAACCTATGTGGATTATTTCTTGACTGATTGGCATTCTCGTGTGCTGAGTGAGATTTCGGAATTCAAGTGTAAACACTACAGAATTATTTGGTATGAAACGCTAATTATATGAAACAGGTTTTACCATCCCAGGGGTTCCTATTTCTAAAATTGTTGATAAGTTAACAAGGAAACTACTTTTCACGTAACCACAAGGGGTGTATTAAAAAATGTAGTCATGGCCGATTTCTCGCCTGCGGAAATTTCTGAAACATCCAGTCTTGGCGTTCCGGCCATATTCTACTGATATCTCCACAAATGTGTGATGAGAAATCAGAAAATAATTCCATCTGCCGTACAGAACTTTCGACGTTTTAGTTTACATACAGGTGAAAAAGGTTTCTTCCATGATTTTTCGTAATCCGAGCCCTTGAATTGCACTCGTTGTGACTATTTGACCATCGAATTCCAAAATTTCCGGGGGTCAAATATGTACTGATGCATTTTAACAACATAATACGTGGCCATGTATTTTATTATACTAAATACACACATTACCGGTCATAAGTGGATGTTGCGTTGGATACTTGCAGATTGTAATTGCAACCGTATGCGTGCCTGGGTGCGTTTAGACTAGACGGGTTTGGTTTTCTCCAGGAATGAAGAGTTTTAAATTATTCAGCGCAAGTAAATGGAACCGGTTCTTATCAAAGCCATAATAATAGGTGCACATTCATAATTGTGGGCGAAGTCCATTGCAGTGCTGCACTTTATTAAGCAGAGCATCCGAAAACTGATGCACTCTCATGTAAAAAGAAAAGTTTTTCTTCTGAATATATTTGGATTCCCAAGGAAATGTGAGAATATGAGATAACGATTCCTGAAGAATCTGTTACAGAATTACGACAAAACCGCGGTCTTCACGGTTAGAATTTGTACTCTTCGTAGGATATATCTGTTAGTAGGTATTTCAAAATTTCTAGGCTCCACACCATCAACGCGGTTTATGTTGTCAGAGAATCTCTATCTCGCTATCTCTATCGTACATCTCGCTTATTTGGAGACACCAATTATTTTATTCAGTTGAGGAATGAAGTAGAATAATTTTTTATTTTGCATAAGATGGATGAACGGCTTCATAGCAAGCCGGAAGGTGTAACTAACTTAAACCTTCGACGTATAACAGAAAGAGTGAGATTATTAAGAATACGTTATTCTTCTCACATTGGCAGGTTTTTACTTTGACAGGTGCTCGTGAGCCAGAGATCAAACTTAATTGCATACTTTCAAAACCAGATGAAATTCACTTTTCAGGTCGAAGCAAAGAGCTTCATAATTGTTTTTTCTTGGCAGACATTACGACCAAATTCCCCGTAAAATTTGTTTTTCTGACGTACGAAGAACTCAATTTTGAAAATGAAAGACTTCTTCAGATTTAATGTTGCTACCGATAAAAACTGTAAGATTAGTCTACCGTATGAAGTATGATAACAAAATCTCCAGGAGACAAACTACGTTATGACAAGTAATATATTTGCGAATTAAAATTTATATACTTGACGTTGAACTGAATTTTTGTTTCAGCAGTGAATTTGCCTTCAGTTTGTGTTTTACTGCTATTTACTTTCTCACCAGCAAATATTTAGAAAAGCTAGGTGTTTGTTGACTCAACATTCAACTCCTTCGACCCAGTACGAGGAGGATTCAATAAAAGCAGATAAACAATTACAATCAAATAACCGGCGGGAGTACAATACATGGAAGAACTACGGAGCTTGGTTGGTATCATATCTTTCAGTATTCGCAGAGCAGGTAGTGTATGGTGACCGAAAAATTGTAACAGCTATTGATTTCTGATAGAACATCGAAATTTCTTATATAAACTAAATAATTAATAAAAACGGGGAAGCATTTTGGTCTAAGAGGTGTCGGTCACTGCGATTTTATGTTAGGTGGCAATTTTAAGTCTACAGGACTTTCCTACAAGACTTGGAATGGAGCAGTACTTGGCTCCGCGTACTACTTTCAAGTGAGTCAAACTTTTGCTCTGACCTTTGACTTCACCTTTGAGCAGGACAAACTTTTACGATCCGTTCCAGATGCTCTTTTCCTTTTTCATTTGGCACAATCCTATCCATTAAATCCACATCTCGTATCCGTACATCCTTCCATGCATGTTCCATGCGTACATTTGTATATTATGGATGTTTATTTTTCCTCAGAATATTCGCAATGGATGGCTACATTATTAGGAACATTTTCGTGACTCTCGCTGTGATATGATTGTTTTACATTTTAGACAAAAATTAAGAACAGTTACATACATAAAACCACAATTTTCGATGGAGAATGAAAATTGAATAAATATTTCGTTTAAAATAATTATTGCATTGCATTTAACCCAATGTATTTATTTATTACTTGTTCGCGCTAATTATTTGCAAATTCAATTTCTCGTTCAGTGCCTACACATGTACTGAACAAATAGAGATTAATTGCCCTCAGATGTATCGTGCCGACTAACCAGGAAGTAAATAGAAAACTCACTGCACCGCAGCGAAGCGATACCTGTCTTGGCGATTTTTCAAATTATTTCAAACGACCGTGTTTTAGTGAACTCAGCTATTTAATGCAGCTGCGGTTCTTTATTCTACTTCAGTATTTGTTGTGATAAATTAGTTCGCGTTTTATTTTTATGACTCCCTGAAACCCTACATAATAACACACATTTTTGTCGGATTATTATAACGGAATTGGCAAACAGCTTAGCTCATGTGATAAATGCGTGAACTATAAAAGTGCGTTGCCTTACGTTCACCGGTTTTATGGGTATCACGAAAGTAATGAAAAATGTAGCGCAAGATCGCAAAACTTAAGAATAGGTAGTTTTTTTTATTTTTCGTCTCAAAAATGGTAATGTCATTTCCATTTAATTCAGCAAAAATGGTCAAATAAATCCGACAATTTGATGACCCCATTCTACGGCTTTGTCCACACTTTCACTTGTCAAACTCACAAGTGTTGATAAAAAGGTTCGCGCTTGCAGAAATAGAAAAAAGGTATACACGTGCACTTTCTTTTGTGGGAACTGAAGTAGCTGAGTACGAAATGCTTTTGTCACGGGAGCAAACAAAAGACCGATTATGAACTCTGCTATTAGTCACGCAAACTTTAGCTGTGGCCATTTGAATCGGATTTTTCTTCATCACGATTGGACTCAAGGGACACAATTATTTTGTAACCACACTTGATTGACTTGATTCTGCAATTTTGCAACTTCCATAGAGCCGTCTTTCTTTTGAAGATAGGAAATATTTTTCGTAAAGTAATTTGTTATGGTTTGGTTGACATTAGGGCCATTTACTTTAAGAATTATAAACATTGATAACGTTAACTGACGACTTAAGGTATCAATTCTTTATTGGTATATTAGAATTCGAGAATAAGCGTGTAAAAAGTGAAAAAATTTAGAAATCGTGAAAAGATAGTTTCCAAACACTTACACTATAGGAATTCAACGAGAAAGATTTATGTTTTACTAATTAGTCAAAGTAATCCGACAGAGAATACAAAACGTAAGACACTATCTTACGGTTGTTTAATCCTAAGCATGACTTCTTCATTATTTTCTTGGTCTAGTCCAAACGTCCTAGCCTCACTTTGTTGAATTTTAAATAATCTCTGGCACAAAAGTCTATGCATTTTTTATGACCGCCACGCCAATGCCTTGCATTTTACATGAGCGCATTCCCTTAACGCTTTTTTAGCGGATGGCGTATAGTAGTACCTCCCGCCCTGAATAAGAAACGAAGAGCGTGGTTAGTCAGGATCGAACATAAATATTGTCTGGAGTCCAATGATAGTTGGTTGGAGATGAGATGAGTGTTCAACCTAAGTTGTACGAAAGTAAGGATTCTTCCAGGTTTGTCCAGAAAATCATTTTGTCCGTTTACGTGACCTTGATGTTTGTGTCTATGACACCTGAATTCGCAAAAAACTGAAAGTCGACGTGAGTTTACGTTGTGCAAGTTTTCTTCTTCCGGCGATTTGAGTTTTATCATCATTCGATATGACTACAACTTTATTCCAAACGTGTTGGAATTGATTTAAAAAAAAACTCTATGATCGAGTGTCGGAGTTGTGTGTGGAGGTGTTCCTATGCATCTTGTATTTGCCGCTAAGCCCGTTCCCGGATTCACATAGCCGGTCCGATTTAAAAAACCATGGCTTCGCATAGATCTTTAATTCATGTGCAGGTGCGAGGGTAATCGCTTAGGATTGGACGAGCGATGCACTCGTTATAAAGATAGCGTCTCATGTTTTGTACTCTCTGTCTGATTACTTTGAGTAATTAGTGAAGCATACGCGTATATTTTTCGATGATTGTGAATTCATATAGTGGAAGTGTTAGGGGACTAATCTTTCACGATTTTTTAATTTTTTGGTTTTTTGGGTGTTATATTTCCAAACTCTGATACACATTATGGATACAATATCATCATCTAAGTTCTTCTTGTGCATATCAACTTCTATAATTCTTAAAGTTAACGGCTCTGAATCATAAAAAGTACAAAATACTGTTTCCAGTTCTCAAAATAAAAAACTACAGGAATTTAATTTATGTATAGGTGCGGGGGTTATCGCATCTGTGATTTATCCCATCACCACTAACAATTCCATTCATTCGTAAAACATCAAATGTTTTAATAGCAAATGTGACCGATTTATCGGCATACAAAATTTTGATAGTAGTAGTCAAGAAGAATAAACAAGCTGATTCGTTTCAGTAGGAGTCGCGTTAAGTCGGTGCCCCAAATCCACCTCTCATCTCCTCTCATCTAAATAAATTAGCTACACAGTCCAGCCTTCTTGGTAGTAGTAGTATAAAATAAATTGCTTCTATTATCAAACTTCCATTTATTTGTGACTAGGACACCTGTAGCAACCTAAGGATATCTTAAAAGCTGAACTTTACAAGAGAAATCGTTTCCTTAAAAAAATCTTGGGGAAAAACTATATTTTTATTTGTAGCAGTTTTGAAAATGGCTTGCACAGCTTAATCAAAAATACAAAATAGGAATGAATGCATGGACAGTCTGGCCCAATGTGGCTAAATATAAGGTGTACCTGCTATCATTGCTATGGCTTGTCTCTGTGTGTCCCTTGGTGACCTGCCACGTAAAATGATATTTTGCCATTTGCGGTTTTCTCATATAATTTCTGGTGGCAAAGCTGTCGGACTTACAATGCAGTGCTAAGGAGAAAATTTGAACTAAACCACTTCAACTACAGTTGGCGATGGCAGTCGTGTGTACTTGGGAGACTGTGGTTTCTTTCTTGTGGTCATTAGTTCAGTCGAGAACCAGATGGCTTAGGTTCCATGCGCTCATCATTTTTATTTTCACTAAGAATCCATACGTACGTACGTGGCAAAATGTTACAGGGTGCTGCAAAGGACTATTTAAGTATTTATATTCTGAGGCAGCAGCAGCACTTTATCGGTTCGCAATGTAGACTGTTCGATTTTCTGTGATTTTATAGCTTGCCTGCTAAGAAAGCATTGTCAAGTTACCTTGATTGCGTTGATAATACACGCAGTAATGCAACTTGGCAAAAAAAAATTCTCAGACACCCTGCAAGGTGGATATGAGGTATATTCAGAGTAGGATGAAAGATCAGAATGAAAGGATGAAAAGTCATGCGTGTCCGTTTGTCTCTGTCCGCACTTTCACTGGCACTTTTACTCCGATGCCATGTAGTGTGTAGACAGGTCCACTTCCTCCCACCAAAGGATCCAATTAACATTCATGCTAAGTGCTTTTTCTACCAAATGAATTGGCACAGCTCAACCTCTTTTAACCACGTCCACTTCATCTAAAAATTTGACCATCCTATCCTTCCTTTCACTTTCGTTTCGCTACACGCGACATTATTTCCGATGTCAAATGGAACCACTTGTTCATGGTTAGCCCGTGCAGCGAAATAACAGTAGAGGAAATGTTCCAATGAATCATATGTAAGGGGGTTTCATTGATTTTGTCGGCCTTGTTATTTTTGTAAAAGGACAATTTTGAAACCAAGCTTTTAATTGATATGTTAACGGCTTCCATCCTGAAATAGAGATTTTACTCCCAGAAGATTCATCCAATTCCAATAAGTTACTTTTATGCACAAAATAAACATTGCCAGTTTAGGAGATTGAAACCCTGTACATGAGGAAATGAAAAGCGTCTACCCGTGCCACTTTGGAAACTCGGATGGGTCAAACGGATGGAACTTCTCAAACAACTCCGCTACTTGAGAATTCAGAATAAAGTAAAACTTAGCTACTCAACAATTTCTTCCACATCCTTCTGCAAAATATTTCATAGCATTTCCTAGTTCCTTTGCGATGGTCTCTATTCCAGGAATGAGGTCATTCCACTCTGACTCTGTTGAGTCATAGAAACGACTTCATTATCACATGCTGCGACAATTTGTACATGTCACAATCTCTTGCTCTACTTCTTGTTTCCCTTGAGTGCGTGTCCTCCATTTCAAAATTCCTTTGCGTGCTTAACGATAGACGTGTGGGCATGGTCTGTCCTCGCTAATGTAACGTTATATTTGCACATTCTTGTCTAGATTTTATATCTTCCAGTGTGCCGTACGTAGATTTCACCACTATTCGATCTTGCAATATGCATCAGAGGACGACTTTGAAATTAAAATGCAAGCCCAGTAGTTTTGTTATCTTTGAGAGTGTAACAGAAAGTAAATGGAAGAAAATTTACCAGTGAAAGCTCAGGAAAATTGTGTGTGACCCAAAATTGTCCGCTCACAAATTATTTCAATGAACTCACAAAAATTTCTCAATCGGTCATACTTGTAGTCAAAATGTGTGGATCTGTCTTTTCACATGAAGAGTGGTTTCCTCGTCAAAGAAAGTCAACATTATAGCTCCTGAGAGAAAAGTAAACTGGATGGAAGCTTTTCTTTCCTTCGCTCCTTTGAGCATTAGCGTTCAATTTATCCACTTCTGCTTTTTCTTTGCTTTCTTTTCTCAACTTCTCCTTGTGTAAACAAAAACATCCAAACAGGTGTTTCAACGAACCTGGACTCTATGCCATGCCATGCTGTGTTGACTTGAATTGAGATTTACGTATTCCACTCTTCCGGCAAAGATTTTCAAAAACAAACATCTTAACAAACTCCTTAAGGAATTTTGTTTGATTTTTCCTACGGTGCCGGTGCGTTCGTGTTCTACTTAGGATTAGGTCTCTGTGCCGAAGAATCCCTACATGTGCCAGCAGTTGCAGCGCAGAGTAAAGAGAAAATTGAATTACACACTACTTGCCTCGGGCGGTTCAGCACTCCGGTGAGGAATCCTGTCGAAAAGATCCAATAATCCAGAAAAATGATCTCGCTAATAGATCTGAGGAAAGAAATAGAAAGAAAATTAAATTTGGTACAGTTCATTCGATTCTTTTTAATTTTTTGAAGAGTATACACGGTAGGCCATAGGGTCGCAGTCGATATTGATTGTCACCTAAGTTTCAGGTCATTTCTCTTGACCCGGACTTTCTCAAAACTGTTACTTTCAACTGCACCTAATGACCCACGACTTGTTCTTTTTATACTTTAGATTCCATTTCGCAGGGTGGTGCATTCGAACAATTTAGTTCTCATTCGGGTGAAGCTGGAGATTCCCAGATTAACGTAACCAAAATCAACGACCTTTTTTGGACTGTTTGTTCGTGTGAATTTGAAAAACCTGTCAGAAACACTATATCCAATACCAGGGATGCCAGACCGGGAGATGAATCTTCCTACCACTTTGTTCTAACAAAAATTCGACGCATGACGATTTCATAACTACAGAGAACAAACTTTTCACTTTTCCTTTCCATTTATTTCATTTAAAAGTTTATGGATTCTCAGAGAATATCTCCTTTCGGCATATATCTTCCAATATGGGTTAAAAGGGGGAAGTTCCAAACAGAAGTAACTTTTCTCCACTTTGCTTTGTTCTGCTGGGTTTGCATGAAAACATGAAGCATTCATTTGAATTTAGCATCACATTAAATTCGGTATGTCGACAACTTTTAAAATTTCGTTAAATTTAAAAATTGACTATTATATATTTGAAAGGTTATTAGGGATGATAAACAATGTTCCGTCTTGACACCAGGTTGACTTTGGTGTCTGAAGCTACCCATAGTAGTAGGGTAAAGCACCAGTAGAGAAACTTCTCTTTAAAGCAACCACATCGACATAATTTTAATCCGTTTACAGTTACTCAGTGGAGGTTTTATCTCGGTGTACATAGAAGTCTTCTAGACATTAGTAATTTTCGGTTAAAGTATATAACTATGATCGTGTCGGTAGTAGGTGGTGATATTTATGAGTCATTGTATGTAATTGCGTGATAAATATTTTATTGTCTGATTTTGTTAAATGAAATGAAATGATTGTTGAATAAAAAGAATATGAATAAACATCGACATTGTCTGTTCTTCTCTCCTGGGAATCATACCTTTCAATATAAAGTGATGCGTGATCTATATAAATTTCTCATTATTGTGCTTGTTCCATAACGCATTCGAGCATAATCAGCTGCCATCATTGATTGTCTTACATTCTAAATACAACTTATAGAATTCACAGAACCACTACGTTCAATTTTGAGTCTTAGGGCCTTCAATTGTATCGTCACGTTCACTTGTGCTAGGGAAACTGCAACGAGATCTTGAATTATACTTTTGTATGGAAAATATGGACTGTTTATTTCTAGGCGTTCGTTAAAGGACAGTTATGACGGTTAGCTTGGAATCTCAACAAGCACACCACTGAAGAATATATAAATAATATTACTGTACAGTCCTGACTGCAAATAGTAGGTCCTTGGATCTGGTCCCATTTTTTATGAGTTGTAACCCTTGACCTCGTCAACAACTGTTGTGAAGGTCGCAGCCCAAGAAGTCAAGCCGTCAGACTGCAAGAAACACACGGGCCAAATCAAAAGGTCATTTTGTCAGGTCATACGAACCTTTGACGTTTTCATGACGTCACAAATTATATTTTGTCCATTTATTTCATTCCAAACGGTTACATGGCGGAACTGTGATTCAGAAGATAAATGGCAACATATCAAAATGTCCACAGCATACTTCTTGCGATAAGGACTGTGCAGTGTCCTTTGTACTGGTACAGGCATTATGGATGTAAAAATACAAGGAATATTACAAACATTGAACTGACTAAGTCTCCAGTGATGCAAAGAATACATACCTATGTATTAAATTGACAAGGGATGTACTCGAGATGCCACTCACAGATTTGACTAAAAAAATTCATAGCAGTTGCCTGCGGGGGCAATCTTAACTGCCGAATTATTTTCGCTAATGCCACTGTTATGGTCACAAACAATAAGCGATTTATGAGTTCCAACTCAAGTACATCCCCTTGAGAAAAGTGCTTTGAGTTGAAACAACCATATCCTATCTTGTCTTTTCGTCTCAAAATATTATTTTGCCTTTGCCTCGTCCTAAATTCATATTTGCTCGTCTTTCGAGTTTAAACTGCCTTGAAGAGGAAAACTGAGACCACGAGATTCGCATGAACTCTGAGTCTACAGAAGAAGATCAAAGAGTTTGTTATAATTTATGTAGGGTTGTAATATTATCCAACTCTAAATTGAACCAACGCAGACTACTCTAATCGGAAACATGTAGAAATTAATCTTTTAAACCAACAAAGCCCATACTGAAGCTGAAACTTAAATTCTGGGCTAATAATATCTTCACTTGCATTACAAGGAACAGTATTCGATAGTAAAATTCAAATCAGACTAAATTATTCACGGGATAGTCATTCCAAGCTTCACAGCCACGGATTGTAAATATTTCTTTTTATTATAATAGTATAGTTTCTTTCAGATTGACCTGTCCTGCTGCAATTACTAAATCCATATAAGTCGTATTATTACGACAAGCGAAAAAAACGTACTTAGCTTCGGCTAGCTAAGAAATGCGCATTACGAGTACATAACTTGAAAAGCTGAAATTTGACATTCAGACACTGTTCCTTGTAAGCCTGTCCCAAGTGGAGCAAATATTAAAAAAAAAACTAAAATCTTGAATATCAGTTTTCTCAACATCTTTCATAACATTACGCACTCCGAGTCGGAGTGGAGGTTCATGGTGTTTTGACTCGACCTAACTCCTATCACCCCTCCGCCATGCCTTAACTTATCTGTATATCTATCCAAACATTATTCTTCTAAAAATAGATTCAAGTTTGTCAGAAGCAAATATCAGGGAAGACATGGACGAGGGGAAACGATTTGTTTGACTTTTTCGTAGTGCTAACGAAACGTAGTTATATTTTTCATGTCTTCAACTAAGTGAGTAGTTCTACGCAGCAGTTATGTTGGGTAAACGAGCGCAACACTAAGAATGTTCCGCTTTCTTGGTTGTGCTTTATCACTCAATTATTGTACGTTCTTTGGAACTTCATATGAAATTGCACACACATGAATAACCACTTTCTAACTGCCGTTTGTTCAAAAGCGATTTATGTTTTCATCCAACAAACGGTAGTATTTTTAATTATCAAGGGCAGCGTTCGGTGAAAAGACGATCGACAGAGGCAAGGCAGGGTTAGAATTAGGGTTAAGTTTATATTTAGATTCTCCCTCCTCGTCTTTTTCAAACCGGAGAACAGAATTAGTAAATCGGAGAAGAACAGTCGTCGAGTTTAGTCTGGGTCCCAACTTCAGCTCCTGAAGACATTTCGTTCAGTTTTTGATCTCTGGAGTCCCGCGAGAACTCCTAGACCAGTTTGGTTACATTTGAACTATTCGAATTTTCCAACGTGCAGTACAGAGTCAGAGAACCATCGTTATTTCCAACGACATCGGGTTATTGTGCGTTCTTTCAAAGAACGGTGAAAACTAACCTTGTAAATTGTAAAGACTCCTGTAAAAGTTGCGGATCTGGGGCCGATATCTTCCACTCCGGTATAATCGCTGGGTTTGGAGTCCGCATAATCAAGTCGAATGAAATTGAGAAGATAGCAATAGCAATAATCATATTATTATGGCTAAATAAAAGTTATCAAAAGTTCCCGGAATTTGGAATACGTTTATGAATTTTGTACTCACGTGCGTACGTATAATAATTTCGAAGTTAATTCACACTTGTGTATGTATTAATTAGTAATTAGCACGTCTTATTCGTTGAACAAAAAGTTGATGGTAATTACTACTAGGCAGGGAGTGGTGCAAAAATTAATGGGAGAAGAGGATTATTACAGATTTAAACAAAAAGTTTTACCCGTGGGTTCAGTTTACGTTCTGTGCAAGGGGCTCTTGATGGGAAAAAAAATACGAGTGAAAGTGCGGAAAGTTTTTTTATGCATCCAAAGGGTAACTGGATTAATTTCCATGTCAATTAACTATAGTTCACCATACGAGACTAGCGATAAGGTAATTAGAATCAGGTAATATCCGATCTGATTTATTAAATCGGAGATACCTGATTCCATTCCGTTGAACCTTTGAAACAATAATAAAGTTCTTAAAGGTCGTAGCGATCAGCTGTGTATTGAAATCGCACTCACGTATGGAGATCATTTAGTGGAAAGTGGTTCTAAATTTGCTCGACTTGGTATCCTCCGTGTGCTCCTGATAAAAATGGTACTACAATTTTTCTAATCCACTCAGGATACTCATTCCCCAGCATTTCCCACACTAAATTAATAATAAAACCATTTACTTTAAGGACGACCAAGGTTCCACGACACACAAATTCCGGTAAATTTCTAACAGATCTTAGAACATTCACGAATGGCTTTCCTTTACTCTTTCCTAACGCAATTCCTTTTGAGCGTTCGAACGCGGCTCAGGATGTTGATCGAATTGAAAGAAAAATATATATGTTTAGGAAAATGGAACTAGTGCTGGCCATATGACCGCATGACCCCCATGTGTTCTAGAAATACACAGATACGCAATCAATGGCCACGGCCAGTTTAACTTGGAAGTCCCTCTGGAGCGGTTGAGATCATGCTTCACTTATTTCCGACTTCACATGATCCGGTGGAATTTCCTTTCTTGACGAGGAACGTTGTCTTCTGCCTCCGTGTGGTCGTCTGATAATGAAACACAAGTCCTTTTCCGTCTATTGACCTAAGCGAATTGATTAAATTTTGATTGAAATGGAGGAATAATTAATTGGATTTAATCTAGTTATTTCTAATGCTTGGTCGGTGACCGCGCCTGAAAGGAATTTGAGTCTTAATCGTATCGTTATTGCACTCAGTTCCGTTCAAATTAATTAGATTCTAAAAGTTGAGCCAGATAATTCTGTTGTGGAATCCTTCTCTGTAAAGCTCCTTTTATCAAACGGTAAAATAGAAACAGGCAGGTCGTATGCTGAGTAGAATGATCCATGGTCGGAACACCATGTGCGTTCTTTAACAAACGCTTCAGCTATTCGTATTTTCACGGCTCGGTGTAGAATTTCTCGCTAAAAATATCCTTGTAAGATAATATTGTACATCAACTTTTCTTAAGGTTATCGACTCCCTAGTTTGTCTAGAATGTAAGACAATAATGAGCATATAAACAATACAGGAAACTGAACAATACTTAATTTAATGAATTTGTCACTATTTTTTGCTAAACGCGTGGATTCTGATTCCATGATACAACGTGTTAGTTGAATTCCGGATTGTAGACTCCAGAATATGTCTGATTTGATACACCCGTGTAGCAGACGTAACTGAGGTTGCTGTTTTGCCATAGAAAAGGAATCTCGGTTCATTAATAAGTTCCGCCATCCTGATTCCCTGGCGTAAAATCAAATGACAACATGTAACCGATTCATTAAATTTGACATCGCACTCCGCCTGCCTCCGGGTTTTCGCATGTGAATACTTATACACTCGTTCTAAATCACCGGAATATGCAAATTCTTCTGGAAGTTTCTTGTACCAGAAATAAAATTTGACGAATATGTGGGGAAACTCAGTCCACTATTTATTTGCTGACGGAATAATTCTGAAACTCTTACTCTTCTGAAAATAAACTTATAACAAATCATATCATCGCACTTGCATAAAAATTTTAAATCCACCATTTCCAACTTATCACACCCTAAAGTCAAAAATTATGCATCTGTAGTAAATTACAACTTCCGATTCTAAGGAAGAATTTTCCACTGCTACTTCCTCAAATGTTTTGGGAACAACTTCTTTCCTGGAATTTGTATTTTCAAATCGGATCTTCATTTATGTGATAATTTACATTCCTATGATTTTTTCTTATCGAAATACACTGTATGCACTTTATGAGAGATATAAATGTGATTTATTGGGACGCCGTTAGTTGTTACAACGTAGCCTCGCTCTTTTCGAAATTTGGGAATTATTTCTGTTCTGACGTAGTTTAAATTTTGAATTTATGATATCGATTTAATTGGCAATGTTTATAGGAGTTATTAAAATCGAGACAGGTTTTCTTACAACTGGATAGACAAATTAATGGATACTCGCCGTCAGACATGGCCAAACATCTTTTGCTTTCGTAGATTGGGTTGCTTTCAATTTGGTCTAGACAAGATACCCCCTGTAATAAATAGTGACTCTATTCTTGAATTATGTGTTTAAAGCAGCCGCTAGAAATTTAAATTGTTGTGTAATCGAACCCCATGCAAAGATTAAGGGCTGCAAATAAAGGATCTAAGCTGAAATGTGACACACACAAGAGAATAAATGCAGCGATGCACTATTGAAAAAGAATTTACTCGAGTAAAGCGGTACGCCTTTTCTCACTGCTCTTTTCATTTGACTTATCCAAGTTCAGTGCAATTCTACATTATGAGTTGACGAAAGTCTCCTCGCAATACAAAAGAAAAGAGGGGAGACAACAAAAGAGAGTTTCCGTTCCGTTTTTCGTTCTAAGCGGTGAAGAAAAGTCATTTTAGCTTTCTCTTGTTCCAAAGAACCAAAGGAATTCTGGATTCTGTGGTGTGGTGAGGAAGGAAGGAAGTAAGGAAGGAATTGAATGGTCTCAAAATAAAAATGACTCCCGCGCTCCACTCAGAGTTCCCGGGGAAAGGAATTGACTTTCTCCGTCTCTAAATCCACCAAAGCATCTCATTCACTCCAAACTAACGTGACGCAGTGGTGGAATTATTACAATGCAGATGGAACCGGAATTCCGATTATGATTTGAATAGCGTCACACTGGAAGTTAGGTTCAAACTTGGAGTTTTGGATTAGCATTAGGGGCATACATGTAGTTTGTCACCAGTAAGTTCGTTATAGCACAGTGGTAGATGGAACCCAGAAACGGATACCGCATCCTTACAGAAAAATGTACCCAGCTGGAATTTGCTGGATCTTTTATATATTGTAGCCAGTGTCATCCTGAACAACTTTTTTGAAAGTCCCAGCCCATAAAGTCTAATCGTTTGGGAGCTAGAATAAACTGTTGGGATTGTGCAATGGCGTACAGTGACTACTACGTCCGCTCTTCGTAATCGCACGTGCCCAACAGTGTATTTGTGGCGGTAAAAAGGTTAAATTTTTTGGGTAGGACTTTGACAAAAGTTGTTCTGAGTGTCAAGGACTACAACATATAAAAAATCCAGCGAATTCCAACGGCGTACATTTTTTCATATGGATACCTTGATAACTTCACTACTTGCTGAGCTCATTTCTTAGCAACCCGAACGTTTATTCCGTGCTAGCAGCGCTCGATTTGCACCTTCCTGTAGGAATTAAAATAAAAGTACTTCCAAAAATGATGACTTTTCTTATAATTAACATCCAACTGCACTCTCATTCATTCTAAAGAAACCTCGACGTAAATCATCACTGAATTGTGAAGATAAAAATGTTGGAAATGCTTCTTTTAAAAAGATATCTGGTTCTTTTTTATAGCTTTCCATTTTCACTCCAAATCGACCCTCGCGTATCTCGGACAGAAAGTTTAATGAAAGTTTTGAGTTTAATGAGAACCTAGATGGAAATTCATTTTCATAAGCCCTCGGGCTAATTACTACGCAGTAAAAGCGACAAATTCACCCTCCGAAGTTGTTGCCGCATGTGCATTCTGTTGAAGTTGAATTATATTTGACTCATGACTTTCGGGTTGAAATTAAATAGACCTTGATGTAGGGTCGTCGTACGAGGAAATAAATTGAGAAGGAATTGGATGTCTAGGTGAAGGTTCGGCCTTCCAGCCTTCCGCGTTTCACCTTCCAAAGGTTAAGTGAGACGAGACAGATCACTTTCCACTCTGTCAAGCATAAACTCCTGGGTTCATAGGACTTTCCCCTATCTCTTCAATCCTCAAACATTCTCAGCCTTTCCTTATCATCCTGGCTTCAGTTTCAAAGAAAGATAAAGTACGAGGAGAAATTTCTCAAATTCAAATTGAATCGAAGGTAAAAGAAAAATACGGAATATCTCAGGATTTGAAATAAAATTATTAATTATTAGAATAATCCGAAAGTATAGAATGGGTGAAAATATATCTGTCTAGTAAAGTTGGAAATCCTTGCGCATTTTATGACATACGTAAGCTTGGAGTTCGTTAAAGCTGTTTTATAGGAAGCAATCATACGAATCACATTTGAAGCCCTGTCTGAACCCAATTTTCTACGTGCACTACATACAAGTGTCGAAATGCAATGCAATGTGTGTCGAATAAAATCTCATTAGTTCTGCCCTTCGACTGTCGATAATCTTGAATGTGGTGGGGAACTCGAAAGGGGTGTACCGAAAGCCCTAACTGCTTCGCTATGCTATGCATATCATTGTAGTCAACCTTTGCTCCATTTTTCAAGTTCCTTTAGGCCGATAGTGAAATAAGAACACGAATTTCCCGCAAAATTGTGTAGCATCCCGTCATTAAGAATGAATTTATAATTTAATATAGTATTCTAATCCCCTCATTTCAAGCGTGAACAAGTCAAAATTATCTAGGGCTCGTTTGGAAACATTGTACATGGTATTGCATTCCAAACATGGATTTGGTTTCATTACGATGTTGTTCTAATTCAATTTATATGAAATTGGATGAAAAGGATCATCCGTGGAGATAAACTCACCATGTTCTTCCTTCATTCATTTCATAGTTTCATCTAAGTTTTCATTTTATTTGAGTAGAACCATGTGTTCCAGTCTTGAACGTCCTATCAATATACCAGACGTAAACTACCGACTTGCAATATTGCTCGAACTGATAATATTGTGAGAGGAGGCATTATGATTATTAGTAGAGTGTCAGGTCTAAAATTAATCTTTGCCTTAGTTATCAACAAATATTGTTGCGAAACTTGTTAGGTTTGGGGTTTCGACCCTACAGGCCATCATGGCTTGAACCATTTCTCATCAATTTTTAGATGTATCGTAATACTGTTTTATTATGGCAATAAATAGATGCTTATGTTTCATCATACTCGGATTTCATATTTTATGACCATCGAATAAATGACATTATCCTTAGCTCAACTGCATCACAGACATTGCACTTCCTGGTCGGATTATGTAAATAAAAAGTGAGTACTGCATGGATTCTACGTTGTGGCCTTCGGAAAGAGTTGAAAGGGTTGAACTTGAAAGGGGTTTCGAATACAAAAAGCCTTTAATTTGGTATATGAGGGTGAAAGAAGGAAGAAAGTAAATAAAGTTAAGAGAGTCTTTCAGTTTTGAGTCGGAATTTGCATTTTGCTTACGTTTCTTGTATTCGAAATATATGAAGATCAGTTTGTGTTTTCAAACCGGACTGTGAAGTGCATTTTCTTTCATTACTTTCCTCCTAACAAGGGGTATCTTTTTTCTTCCCCATTATTGCGTTCTATTCACACCAAAAGAGCCACACTTTTTCTATTCCTCAAGAGAATCATCATTTGTGGCTTCACGCCTTGCACACAGTCCGATAAGAGTATATGTATCTCACCCCACTACACTACTTTGAAGAGAACTAATGAGATCTACCATATTTCACAAAACGCTTCACTGAATTCAGTGTATTTGTTCTAAGATCCGTTTGCTTGTCTATTCTGCCAATTCCTGCCCAAAAGAAAAGCAGTTTGACCTTCCAGTAGTGAATACCAGCAGGACGAAATACTTCTGGTTGATTTAAATACACTTCTGTCCATTTTGTTTCCGGACTGATTTTCAGTGAATAGCCCGAGAATGATTATTCAGGCTGGTTACACCATCACACCAGTGACGACTGGAATGAAAAAAAAACATCCGTATAACACCGTGAGGTTTGTGTGTAGAATATGTCAATTAATTGGGTGTATTTTTTTTAAATAAATAAATAAACAAATATGTTGTCCCACAAGACCATGTAGGTCGACTAACTCCATGTCCTATACTAGTAAGGTCACGATGAGTAGTTTTTAAATATGCGCCAGCTGCCAGCATCTAATCTGTCATTTACGGTATATCTGTAAAAATTTTGAAATAAAAATTCAAAATACAATTAAGTTTAATTTTGCTGACAACTTTGACCAGAATTTTTACTTTTATTCAAATTCCTAATTGAAAATGCAGTCTTACAATCAATCAATAAATTGACAAAGTTTGTGTTTCATTGACTCTAATTCCCTAGGATGATTGTTGTGATTGAAGTGCATCATCCATAAAAATTGATGAGGCGGTCGGATAAGAAATATTTAGTAAATTCTATTTACAGCTCAGAATACAGCCAAAATGAAGTACGTATTTTTTTCGAAAATTGAAATTGTATTTGGAAGTAGTCTCAAAGATTCAGTTATTTTCCCCATCGATAGGTTCATATCTCAAATGGTCTTGTTAGTATGGAAGGGGATACTAGTACGTACATTTCAAGCAATATTTCATTTCTTTTCCTGTTTCCTGGACTCCGTACGCGAACATGTAGAGTTCTGAAGTGTGTGTCAGTCGGCATGGATTGCGTGAATGAGATGAGTGTGCAATTTTTCCTTTTTGAACTGCCAGCAATATCTCAGAGTGATCCACTCTGACTGAACCAAAAATCTGAGGACTAATTTCCGCCCACTTTTGCTGATATTACAGATTTTGTACAATCTAGGAGATCTTGCTGGTGGTCTTATATATTTTTATTCTGAACATTGTGCAGTGAGAAATAAGGGTTTGTAGATATAATAGTATGTATTACGTATGTTGAATTCAAGCTGGCTAACTCTTGTGGCGTTCAAAAGGAAACAATTTTTTCAACTAATTGTCTAGAATAAACCAGTTCAGGCATCCCTGTTATAGTCATTAAGATTTCATCAGCAGGTAAAATCATTTTCGCATTCCTCACTTTTTTCAGCAAGGTGATCCCGTGATGGGGTGAGGCTTAATTTTCAGCGCTGAATCGAAAGGAATTTATTCTGGAATTCACGAATGTGGTTTCATACCAACGATCAAAGTTTGACTTTCATCATGTTCATTCCTGTGTAAAGAGGTTTCCCCTTCTTTCTGGTGAAAGTTCTATGGAAAGATATACTGAGCACCGTCCAACAGGGATCATTTGGCGATCAATCTGCCTCTAGAAACCAAACACTTTCTCATTTCTTTTCCAATGTCCGCGGTCGTACAATAAATTAAACTTTTTTAACATTTGGTAAAATTGTTCTTTGAACAGGAAAGAATTCAAGCATATGATAGTTTGAAAACGTAAATATTTGAACCATACTGTTTTTAAAGCATTTCTGGCATGACAAATTCCGTAGTTGAATAATCCAATGAACACAAGGGTTGTCCTTCGGGGTTATAATTTAATTAGAAGTAAGAGTGGCTGGGTTCCTTGCGGAGAATCTGCTTAGCCTGTGCTTGGCGTACCAAGCAGTGGAGGTTTTGTGTGAACTTCATTAAATTAGTATTTGCATGGCCCACTAAATTTAATTCATCCTGGCAATTACCTTCTCTAACCGTTTCGAGCGTTAAGTCTCTGGCAATATTTGCAAAGCGAAATTATGTGCGTGGAGTAATTATAACTTTCGTCAACAATTCTTCGAACTGAATTTGTCACACCCCTATGGTTCTCATCAATTTGTGAAGTAAGCACTTAGGAAGAACACACAATTTCCCAGAATTACGAATAGGTCCTAATGTGTATGATTCTCACGTTCTACAGTCAAACAAAGTGTTAGTATTAATTGGGATTTTCCCATTTGGCCTAGAGCAGATACCTCTAGTAGTTGAAAGAATCTAATGAAATTTGTATTATTTTTCTGTTTTCAGACTATGTTCGCATTGAACCAAACGGCTCTCCCGCAAAATCTGTCAAAATAATATTTCAATGAAACTGAGCCTAACAGATCAGTTAGACCTTTGACCATACATTTTTTGAATTTAAATTGGACTCCAACTCACGATTGATATCCAGCATTTATTCATTCAACAGCTACATCGATATTTTTAAATTCCTATGACACCTGTTCAACTGGATGGAGAAATTGTCATACCATCTTTTGGTGAAGTGTTTGTGAGTTAATACTGCCAAGTGCTCAAGTTGAATCTGTCGAATGAAGCGACTTTTGTTGAATCAGACTTGAACAAATTGGCTTGGATTTTCACAAAGGCGTCAACTTGCTTTCACTGGTAAGTACAATTATATATGTACTTATCTACACAGTACAATATAATTAAGAGTGGAATACTATAACCTTGGTGACGATTATCTCGAAATGATAAACAAGCATGAGGTAAGTCCCATGGGACTGGGTGGGTGTCCTGCTCCTAAGGAGGTTCTTGCAGAAGAACCCCGTGGACCGAACACAACGACTTTGACTTATTTTTGCACCACATTGCTTTGTTTCACCGGTTTTCACCCACTCATTTCTATTAAATCTTTGTTTGTCCTGGGACGCATACAAAAATAACTTTCTATTATTGACTTTATTTCATGTTAAAACGAAGAAATAAGAGAAAAATTAGCGGAGTGGGAGACTGTGTGGGTTTCCGATGTCACAAAAGAGTCCTATCGTAGTTATGTATTTCTCCTTGCCAAAGGATATGAATGCTCGACAAAGACCTCGTTTTTGTACTGGCGAGGCGAGGAGATTTTATTCTATGAACTAGTTAGACTAACTACTTACTTAGGTCGCCAGGTTCTATTTTGGTCTTCAGAGCTTGATTTGCTATGTTTTGGAATTTCTTGTACAAAAAGACTAATGACACAAGCACCGCGGCAGAGAAACTTTGTTTTCGATTTTGACTCAAGTTTGTTCAATAATGAGTTTTATAATTAATGAAATGTTCCACGAATTTAATACAAAACCTGCAGGGATATGTGTGCAAAAGTTAGCCAAATCTAAATTATTTAATGAATTAATCTTTATACAGGGTGGCCCAAATTAATTATCCCCACACCCTTTCTCCATTAATTGGACAAAAAATTGACATTTTCTTTTGTACAATGTGGTTCATAATCAATGAGGCACCCCATCAGAGTGGAAAGTGAAAGATTTCACAAAAATGCAGGAGGAAGGAATTTAGAATTAACGAAATACACGAAGAATTCTGAACCAAATGCATGCTTCAAAATAACTTCACCATCCAGACGGATTTTCGGGAGAATCATTGACTCTTATGAGATACCACAAGCCGCAATAAACTAGGGTCATGTGAATGACCCCCTGGAAGTGGTTTGGGAAAGTATGCAGAGGTATTTTACGACAGAGGACAGAATTCTGAAGTATTTATTACTCTTCCGAGCCCAACTTTACAACCATGTTTGCCCGTTAGGCACACTTTGATCCATTTTACGCATGATAAAATTATCTACGTAGCTGATGGGAATAGTACTCGGTTTATCCGAGTACTCATCCTACTAGGTTATGATAATACCAGGAAGAACATGTTACACATTACATAAATTATGTAAAGAAAGTTCTTTCCTGTAATCGGTATGGGCGTTCCTGAGTCCATTGTAGCATAATGGTACGGACAGCTCCTACTATTTTGTTCAGGATGGTTTCAATCCTGGGACATATGTGTAATGTAAGGGGTTTGCTTTAAGGTATCGTTCTCTAATCCACTGTAAAATGAGGTAAGTGTCACGGAAAATGAAAAATCTAATTCTTGAGATTCTCATTTCCCAAACGGATGACAATTGTCAAATTGTTCCACCTTTCCCAACGTTGACCAGACTTGGAATTTACTCTTAGGTGTTACCCAAAACCGGTGTCGTATGTTCTGGGATAGCATGGATTGAATTGGGCTCAATTCAATTTAATTTGCAAGGTTGATAAATAAATATTTACCACTGACATATATTTTTCTGTACGAAAAGAGAGTTAGACGCGGCTAAAATTTATTCAAATTACACACACAATTATTTCTTTTTCAAACGGTATCATTTCTGTTCCTTTGAAACCAATGAAAATTATTAAAATAGATGATATAGAATATTTTGTAAACAGACACGGGATAATTGTTGGTAAGAAAATGCTAAATCACTGTTAAAAATTCTAGCCACGCCATCGCCCATCTAGACATAGTTCAGAGCGAGGAGGCTAAACAAATTAGTCAGGAATTCCCGTAAACCCGAACAAACAAAAATAACAACTTTTTGAACGTCTGGTCGCAAAATCTGGTTTTGTGGGCCGAGTTATTTTTCTATACACATTTTAGAATTTAACATTGTCGTGTGGATTCCCAGAGTGTTTGCTACACGGCCATTGATCTGTAGGTAATGTTAATGTTGATTGCATATAGACATTGCATTTTTTAGTTTTTTGTTTTGCGATTTTCTGTTTATTCCCCACTATGGGACCTCCTGACTTGACCAATTTGATTGATTTGTTTAGTCTCCTCGGTCCATAGAACCACATCGTTTTGAGATTCTAGACCAAGGACACTTGTACTGACTAAACCTGAAAGAGGGATTCCTAACAACGTTTCCTAAACAGCGGAAAATGGTATGTCTGTATGACCGACAATTCTTGGAACGACAACGAAAAGTGAAAGTAAGAGGAAAGAACGTGAACGCTTTGATCGAATTTGCGAAATTAGACAAATTATCTGCCCAGGTTATTCCGTCATCGCTAAGAAGAACTAATAGGAATGAAAAATTTGGTGCTTTTTTGAGGAATTTGTTGTATAACACACAGCACCGTCCACCTTGCTGGCGGAAATCTCGTTTACTGTGCAATTCGAATACTGCCTCGGACATTACATGAAAATTATGGAATACTGCAACATTGCTTAAATTTATTTGAACGATTGATGATTAATGATCCCCGTCATTTAGTTGTCATTAGAGATTTTGGTCGCAAAGACATTTGCAATAAATGTGGTGGCCAAACTTGTTCTTGTTCAAGTAGCTTTATTATTCGTATTTACACTAATCAAATACCCAGACGAGTTGTAAACTCAAGCCTAATTAATTCGTACAAATCTGATCATCGGTGAAGATGCATGTAACCCGTTCTATTTGAATGAATTGATTTGCTCACTCACTTCACCTGAATCAAACATTCGCATCAATCAACATCAATTTATTGGCAGTTCGGCTTAATAGAAATTCCGCACAGGTTTAGCTCTACAAGTTTCACTTGTGCTTGCGCTTCTGTTATGTTTTGATTTGCAGTTTTATTTACCAACAGATAATGACATTGCAGTCATTTTTTTTGTAAACAAAGATATCGCATTTCATTTTGCAATAAATTATTCCACCAGCGATCATTGGAAGTTACTAATTGCTCAATCTTCCTCTTGGATTTGAAGATAATTACAAGTAGTTTATAGACAATGAGTAGTTGTATTAACGACCACTCTTTTCTCTGAAATTTTGAGCACAATTAAATGGGAGGGCCGTGACGTTGAGGGCCAAGGTCAATTTAATCAAGACAAATCGACGAAGAGTAATTAGCAATGTTGATTTCTTTGCTAGTAATGCAGTTCAGCGCACAGTTTCTTTTTTATTTTTTGCGGTTGATGAACGGACAACGGGGTTAATGTTCATTAATATTGGGTCTGGTAGTACTTCCTGATTGCAACATCAAAGGTGTGGTTGACCCTTGCATTTATGTGGATAATGCCGATGTGGAGTTTATTTTGCCGAAATTCTTACGGTAATCGCTGGTCCACTCATAGAATATTTTTTGAGGAACTATACCGCCCTTTGGTGAATTCTTCGCAATTCAAGAAATAGTGAGATATAATAAATAGGTGTTTCCAGTCCTATAAACACTTGATAAAATGTCCCGGATCATGACGAAATTGAACCGGTCACAATTTTAAAGCTCTGGTATTAATTGTCACAACAAAAGTTCGTACTTCAAATGCAAAACGAAGTAGCACCTTCTGTGTATAACTTGTGACACCAGCTGCATTATTCTCTATTCTTCAGGTTTCTGCAGCAGAAACACTTGAAATATTTTACCTTCTAACTGAATTAAGGAAATTTGTGTCCCTATGTAGTAAGAGTTTGAGCTTGATTCACCGACAATTTAAAGGAAAATAAATGTGGTAAAGAGCCAAAAATTTGTAAAAAAAAATTCTACGATTTTAATGAAAAGGTGTTGTTCAAATACATTCGCCGAACATAGTTTGTAACTCAAGCTCTAGTTATAAATCATTTATCTGCCTCTTGAATTGACAACACACATCTGAGGACCCATACCGTGGAACAAAAAAAATATAATGTAAGGTATACTAACTTGAACAACTCTTCAAAGAATTTTTGAAAATGAAAGCGGATAAACTAGAGATTGCCGCGGTGACATGGGAAATCTCTTTGATTTTATTCAAATTAGCCGTCGATTTTTAAATAAATGGATGAAAAAATGTAAAGTTGTAGGATAAGGATTGACACGAGTATTTGATAAAATCGGCATTATCCATTAGCTGTGACAAAGCGATCAAACGTAAACAAGAAAGACAATCAACGATCCGTGACTTTCCAGATGTCCCGTCCTATGTAGAAAAAAAAAGTGGATAATATGTTCCTTCCAAGGCTCACAATTGTAAGCCTTGACCAAACTTGATCCGCGAAGCAAAAAAAATGTCTGGAGATAAAATGCTTACTTTGCAAACAAAAAATATTGGAAGTTGAAACATGACAGGGACACCATCCATTGGCTACTTTGCCATGTTCCATGCATTCATTAATGTTATAGTCAGAGAAAAACAAACATTAAACCTACAATTAATTTTTATTTCATTTCATTGTTACGCTGGTCGAAGGGTTAATTACTAGTTTTAGCCCGAGGGCCTCGCATCTTTGACTTGTATTTACAAATCATAAAAATGTAAAAATAATCATGAAATGTAACCTGTTAAATTATTTATCACGAAATTGCCTACTGTTAGTTGTCACACTGCATATCAATGTTCGGTTGGAAAATTCGAAAATTAACATTTATCGTGAATTCCTAAGATTAGGGCAACTCTACCTATTTAAAATATTTAAATTTACTTTCATACAATATTTGTTCTTCATTCTAATTATCGGGAAGGTATCAAAGTTCATTCTAATCTGAAGTTAGAGAGAGAAATATCTTTAATAAGATCACTGCCTTACAATTAAGGTTGCCTTTCAGCACAGTATACAGCCAACGAAATGATTTTAAAAAATGGCACATCAATTTCAAATAATAATAATAATGGGTTATAAATATAAATGTAACGTGTAATTAGTTATGGTAAAGCAGGTGTTGTAGGGGAGTAAAGATGATGTTGTAATATTTGTGATGATCCTTTAAGTGCAGTTAGTACAACTTCTTCTCTTAGTGATGTTGGCAACTTGAATCGTTTTCGAAACCTCGTCAGTTCAAATTATTCGTACTTTATGAGGTGAATTAGGCTCGTAGGCCTGAATCTTGAAATGATATTAAGGAAAAGTTATCTCTTCTCAGGAGAAGTTACTCTAGACGCTCCATCTACCCAGATTCTTAAACCAAGATCTCTAAGGTCTAAGTAGCATGCACCAGCTGTATGAAGAATTGGAAAGTGGACCGATCAGGAATTGAACCCCAACCTGATGAACCAAGGCCAGGGACTCAATACGATGAGGGTTACAGCCTCCCTATTGGTTTTTCCAGTATTTATTAATGGTAATGATACTCCAAAATCGTTCTCGGGATTCCGGATTCGAAAATAGTTAGTTGGACCAAATTAATAACAGTTTAGAATTTCTATGTAATTTGCAGAGTGAGTTTTCTTTAAAATTCACAGAATACAAACACAATTTAATCCTCTTGCTTGTAGCTTGGTATTATTCAGATGTCCTTGTCAGGTGAACGATTCGTCAATACGTCTAATACGGGATCTATCTTCAATGTACATTAACTTTTTTTGTGCGTTTATCTAAAATATAGATCGGCTCTCCGGCAAGTAAAAGTACATTAACTAAATACAAATAATTTATTGGCTTCGCTCTCTGTGGACATGTTCCCAAACTAAGCACTGCTGTATAATTATTCTATTTGATCATTCCGTACATATGAAGTCGCAGAAATTTGAATTTTTTCATTACAGTTCGCTACATAACAGTTTTGGTGTTCAGACTGCAGCTAATCCCGTCTGTAAGTATTCCTATCTAAATCTTCCCAAGAAGTTATTGGATACCTGACTATACCTAATTCTAGAAATAAATGACGCAATAAATTGTTCGGAACACCATAATCTTTTTTTTAAGTGGTTACCATACACGTGACTTTTGATTCTTCAATCCACAGAATTCATTATATTCAAGATTCCAGAGTCAGTAGTATATTTCCTTTCTGAAAGTCGATACGTTCGATTTACGAGTAAAAGGAGTCCAGAAGTAAATTAAATGTACATAAACAGTAGGGAAAATATAGAGGTTACTCTAGACTAGTCTGGTCACCAGTCACAATCGCTTACTCGTGTTTTCTATTCCGTTGAACCCTTCAACCGTTCATCTAAATGCAAATACTCGTAATGTTCAGGAGTTGGAGTTGATTTATATTTTATGGCTATTGCTACTGCTATTACATCTTCAGATTCCGAGAAAGATGTAATGTAATGTGATGGGAATCGCTGGTCTGGTTCAGACATTAAGCGAATATAATAGTGTCGTTGTCGTTCCTTAGCTTTGATTTCCCACTATGGAATTCCTTCCTCTTCATTTAACATAAACATTACATAAACACACCTTAACACTCCACAAAGTACTCCAGTCCTCAACTTTTTAAACAACATCATCGGAAGATTATAGTTTCCTGTCTCCGCAATCATTGAAAATCTAAAGAACCCTTCAACCAAAGAAATAACTCCGGTTCCGACAGGAAAGAGCGGAAGGTGTCATAAAAACTAACAAGGAACAGAGTTGGGTTGTAAAATTTTGAATGGTTCGAAATTCTCTTTCAAAAATATAAAATCTCTTATTATCTATACATATTGTTTTTAATTTTAAAATTGCACTAATGCTCAAATTACGAAATGGTACGACGAACTTAATGAAATTTTAATGACATTTAATACTAGTTTTTGGTAGGAATAGAATTTTGTCTTCGAGAGACTTTCCTTGTAAGAGTGAAAGTAAACTCCGTTTTTAAAGACGAAACGACAATGACATTCATTCTCAGGTTTATTGTACCAAGTCACGTGGATTGACTGCCAATTTCAACTCTGTGTCTATTTTGACAAGACACACGACTTGGAAAGTCTACTGAGTCATTCAACAATTTTGGATGCAAAGAACGAATCGGAATGCGATGGAAATATTTCACAGTAATCGATCTGGAGACACTTCTCTCTGTAACATCTTCTTTGAACGCCGAATGTCCCAATTTTTCTGGGTTGAATTTTAATGTTCTCCGTAGGTTCACAGAGTACCCCGTAAATAGTAAGAAAGGCTCCAGCAGAGATGAACGTTTCGGAAACTATTCTTCGTACATAATCTAATATAAATTTAAAATAAAATGGAAATAAACCTGAAACTCGCTCAGTACGGGAAATAATTTTGCATTTTGTTCTGCTGATTTCAGGTGTAGTTTCTCGAATTACAGTTTGAGGGCAAACCAACGCTCTGATTAGCACCCAGGTGAGTCTTCGTGTATATTTATTTGATTGTCAGCTCGAAATTAAAGGAAGTAGAGACGTGGCAACTCCTATAATTAGAGATTTTGTTTTAATTGACACATTTAATGAATTTGCTGAGCTTGATTTTCACAATTTCTCTTCCTTTGTGGTTCTTTCTCCAAGTCGTGGAACGTCTCATTAGTCCTGTAACCTTGTCTATTTTGATTTCGACAAACTCGTCTACGATAGAGTCCTGTGGTTAGGGCGCGGTGCAATAGTCAGCTTTCTACAGAATTAAGGAAATCCTAGAATCCCAGAAAGTTAAACACGAACACGGGTAAATTAGCAGAGCACTCACTCACAAGGAAACAACTTTGAATGTGAGAATCCAATTGACTCAAAACCCAACATGAGAATTTAACGTTATGAGCTCAAATTTGACAATTGACAGCCAAAAGTTCGGGTCAATGCCAATACCTTTTGAATTATTTAACAATTCAATCTAAGGTTGTTCATGTGAGACTGCGAAATTTTGCCACACATAAATTCAAGGCCAACCGTTAATTACATGTGAGATTTATATTCACAAGACGGGTAACACCGGGTGTTGTGTGTTGTATTTTAGTTTGGTAGAACAATTTATTTCGTTTTGACCACCACGTGCGCGTGCTGAGTCGGGGAAAGCTTGGGTTGGCTGTAAAGATGACATTCACTGGTGAAACTGGGCACTCCAAATTTATAACGGTCATATCAACATTGGTATTCCATCCCAAACATGTGTGGGTCTTTGTGTATAGAAAATTTATAGTGACTCCATGGTCAGAGTCTCGACTCTTCATGGAAATATTTTGATCAAAGTTTGACAAGCGAGAAGATTGTAGTGAAATGTCAAGGCGTTTTCGTAGTGCACGGGTGCACTTGAGAGCTACTGGAATGTCACCCTGAGTTGGGTCTTTCGAAAAATGCCAGCGTAGATTCTAGTTTATGGCTTCCTTCTGATAAAAACTAATACAAGTATCAATAATATTGGGTTGTTCACAATATACGCCTTTCCGTTACAGTTTACCTACTACTAGGGGTACTTTATGTAGGTACACTGAAAATCTAGCTCTTTCTGCACCAGAAATATACCTGTTCTGACATGCTCATATGAATGGATGAATTTTTTCAGTTCCATTGATTTTGCATCAATTTATATTGCAAAATTTATTTTCTTTTGGATCATTGGGGATGAACCTCCCTATAGGCTGAATTCAGTATTGGTATTGCGTTCAGTGCGGTTTATAGCTCCAGCCTACAAAACTTGCTCACTCACTCAGTTTCATTCACCCCCATTGATTCCAATTTACATGATAATGGTTGTAAGTTGTGGTTTTTGTAGTTAAATTCCCTTTCAGAAAACTAGTTTGATTTCTCTATTATCCTTCAAGGGATAAAAATTTGCAATAGTTTATGAGATTTCAGGAGTTATGGGCCGAAATTGAGATCAGGGAAATTCTCATCATAATAAATTCAAGGATTTGTTGTTCACTCATGCAGTTTTCCGTCGTAAAATTTATTTCATGAGATACAAGAGAAGATGGATCATGCGAACGAATTATCTCACTTGGTTTTTCTCCTTTAAGCGATTGCACAAAACTGTGCAAATATTTCATGCTGGTAGATTGGTTGCTGTATGAATTCTCAGAAACACATCATCCAATTTCAAATAAATGACTATGGGATATCTTTAATGCATGTAATATTGTATCTCTCAAAATAATTTAACAACTTCCCTACTAGGTTAGCTCAGTCAAATTACTGACCAAATTAAAAAAAATGTTAAAAGTCCCGTAGAAAGTGGTTCGATCCATGTATCAATCTAAAAGTTTTGGTCATACCGGAAATGCTTAGTCATGACGTAATTGACCCATTGTCGTCATAAGCGGTGACATCGTAATAAAAATATGGACTCCAGAAGCTTAGTGTCACTAGTTTTAGAATAATAAACAGTCGCGACTGGGTGACAACCCGTGGATTTTTACGAGAAGGTGAGAGGAAATGGTAAAGTGGAAGAAATAAATTACTGAGGGAGTATCGTTAAGAGATGGGGATGACCACATAACGTTAAGAGATGGGGAGAGTTAATGTTAATTGATGGGGATGACCACATAACGTTACGAGATGGGGATGACGACATAACGTTAAGAGATAGCGATTAATCGCATGACGTTACGGCTATAGGGCATTTAATATGTGTGGCTATAGGGCATTTAACATGGGTGGCTATAGGGCATTTAACATGGGTGGCTATAAGACATTTAACATGGGTGGCTATAGGACATTTAACATGTGTGGCTATAGGGC
>JAQGCA010000296.1:0-32303 GCA_034698945.1 Protaphorura quadriocellata
TCCGTGTCCATTGGGCATCCTTTGTATGAAAGACGGTGATTGAATAAATTCGTTTATTTTGATATTAAAAAAAACAGGGGTATGGAAAACCGTTTTGGAAAAGCCGCGCACTCATTCTACTTTCCGAGTCCGAGTATCGAAACCCGTACCACCAGATCTAGACTAGAGACAGAGACCTGAGCCCCTTTGCTAGACTGACTTGTAAGGAAATGAGAGTCGGTCTAAATTCAACGACGACGTCTCATTCTAAACTATGTTATTTTTCCACAGTTAAATAACTCTAAGCAATAATAATATACGACACCAGCCAATTCTCTAAGGGAATCAACTTCTGAATGAAATGGTAGAAAATAATTGATTATTTTAGAAAAGAAACATCTATAAATTATAAAATGATCATAGCTTTAGCTTTAAGGGATACACAGGTGGTATATTGACTTGTCGATCGAATCGAGTTTCGCGTTAAACCTTGTGCCATGCTGTCTTCATATTATGTCATAATAGATTACAAAATAATATTATCCATAACGTACGGACACAAATTATATGGAATTGACGAATGGCGATACGGCGATACTTGGTGCAATAATCGCACTTGTACTTCCATCCTACACCCTTGTTGAGTTGAGTGGTCTGACCTCGTCGCATCATCGTCGAAATGAAAATTGAATTATTATTTTACGAATACAATATATAATTCGATACATGCAACGACTCCCTCACTGACGTACATATGTACGTATTACGTTTAGAGCAGCAGGTTTCTTTTCAATTTAGAAAATAATTATTTGCCTTGTTCTGCATGCGAAGGCTACCGCGACCGGTGTTTCAAAAACTACAAAGCTTTCTACATTTATCGAAGTTGTTTTGAACTGGGGTATATGGTGTGTAAGACATGCGTCCGTCATTGTCTCCATTTCCGCACATTAGTGATAATCATAATGAATTCAGTAGAACAAAAGGTGAAGAAACTGTACGTACGGGAGCTGGTTTCGGGTACAATGTGAAATGTGATTGCAAATTTTTTCTCGGTGTGGAAAACCTCGTTGAAAATGTATTTATTTGTTTCGAGACGGCTCCATGACACGATACGCTAGCTCTAAACTTGTCTTTGTGTTTAGTTTTTAAAAACCCTCAACATTGTACAAACCGTTTGCTTTAAAAAATTAATGCGACTTTATGCCCTTCCCTATCAGAATTAGTGTCTTAACGGCAGTCAACTACGTTGTACTACATACTACCTTCCTGACAACACTACATTTCACTGAATTCTTCAGCCAAAAAAAGACAACCTAATGCCCCTCATTTAAACTGACCATTATCATCAGCATTTGTTTGAGTCCAATGCAAGAAACTTAAATCCTTATCTTAACGTACAGCTGATGGCAGATTAGCTTAAAGACCTGAAATGCTTGAGCAGTTTTTATGGAGGAAAATGAGCTGAATTAACATTTCAAATTCCAATTGAAATTTAGGTGTACTTAATTTTGTGTCCCAATTCTTAAGAAATGTAATGGGGAACCATTAATTTGACAATTGATATGACAAGTAGAATTTGCAAAGGTTGCAAATTTGAGTGGAAATAATTACTTGAGAATTTAGATGGAATTCGGGTGTACCTCACTGTAACTGGGTTTTGGAGGTTGAGGCAATAATAAACTTTCTATTATACTTTCACATGCGTGACACACCACAATTCTCTCAACACATATTATTTTACGTAGAAACAATGCTTCAGACTGATTTAAGTCGAATCGTTTCGTCGAACATTTCTCTACAATACATTTCTGAGCTCCCACAAAGACAAGCACACACATTATCGTATTTATGTTGTTCTGGGGAAGAAACAAGCTGGAGAAAATTGAATTGAATGTTTCTCCCCTAAAATGTGTGTAGAACAACCCTTATTTATTCGTAACGGGCACCACCACTACCACCAGTGCATTGTGAATTATTTCGGCATGGGTGAGAAAATTATTCATTTTGGATGTTTAGAATTGAATGCCTCAAAATAGTAGCGTAGTGTGAAGTACACAACACTAACCATTTTTCTATCCATCCAAAGAAACAAGTGAGTACGAGGTTTAAGAATTCCCCTCTTCTGAATGTGTCTTTCCGTGGATGGCATAGACAAGTATTTACTTTTTAATTGAATTTGTAATCAGAGCCGTCGTCTGGTTTCAATTCTAGGGGTGGCAAGGCAGGGCAGGGCACGGACGGACATATGTGCATTTATTTATGAATGTGACACGGAATGGTGAAAAGCACTTTTCTCTCTCCAGGATTCTCCACCCGACTGCCTGTAACTTTCCTAACCTGAATTTAAAGGGTCCAGAGAAATTGTTTTCTTCAGCACAAAATGCTTAAAAATGTATTCAATTGTTCCACCGAACACAATCCGTCGGTAGTCATTCTATTTTAAAGTCACCGAGAGTGCAAACGCACTGCGAAATCTACAGGTCTGGCAATTGCTCATTCACAAAGTACATTGTCCTAAACTGTTAAATACTGCACGCTGACCCAATTGATCAAACTCTATTATTTTTATGAAACACACTGGAATTTGATTTTCCTACATCTAATTGTTTTGTAATAAGCTAAGAGCTGACTGGAATTTCCAATTTCCTCGGGGATAATGAAACCGCACAAAAAACTCAACATCGGATTTTTCGAAAGGATATGACTCAAACTTAAGCACAAGTTTTGGTTATTTGATTCAGACTTGGTTAGGACATTTAACATTTCTTGGCGTTATCACTAACGTTTAAGATATTTAATTATGGTGCAATTTTCTAGCTGTTGGCAGATTTTGTTTTGTGTGTAATGTAAACTACTGTTCATTTTTATTTGGTAGAAATCACTAACATTAATGCATTAGTGAAGTTTCAAATAGTATTTTGGAAGAGCAGGGTCGCTCATTGTGGTTGGAATAGCCCATCGGCCACCAATAGTACAATCCTACATTTTTAATTTTAGAACATGGCTCGATTAGAGACAAGAGTTCGGGAAGGAAAAAGTGTCGTGAATTAAATTCTAATGGGTCGCCGTTACATTGCACTGGGGCTACATATCAGTAGTGCTTGTGTAATTCGTCCACATACGCGAGAAATTTATTTCGCAAAGTGCAGTGCGTGACTACATATTTTTGCACGGAAGGAGGAGGTTGTGTTTTTATCACCATGTACACTCTGTACTATTTCTCGGTCTCCGTAATTCGGATCCCGCTGACGCTTTATAAATTCAAATGAATAGAATGTTTTCCAACGTGGAAAGTTCTTCACGCTTTTGTACGCCACTTCATTGTGTCACATTATGTTTTAAACATGCGTTCAACTTTTTCCCATTAAGCTGATAATCTCAAGTTTGCGAATTGCGAGGTAGGAAGATATTCGCCGATGCCTACATTCGTTCCTAATTTATTTTGAGGTGTGTGTTGCATGTTTGCATGAAAAATGTGATTGTTATGTGCTAAAAAACACTCTCACTTTACGCGACCGGCATGGCCCTGTCCTCTGCACTATTATTCATTTATTCACTCATGTCTTTCCGTCTATCACCGTCCCGTCATCAACTCAATGTACACCTTTTATCATTTCTACAGGGCGTCCCAAAAGTAATAAGATGTTCGTCGTCGGTATGACCATTTTTGATAAACATGTTTATGGATGTAATGAGAAAGGTTTTCACACACATAGAGCTCATATCATACGACCCAGACACTGAAATAAACCCATTCCATTCTTTTTCTATTCATTTTCGAGATCCCTTCTGTATGAAGGGTCACAGAGCCAATTATTCAAAGTAGCAGAATGCTAACCTCTATTCTAAGCATTTTCAATTTTGAGTCCTCTTCCATGAAAAGTATTGGCATTCAATTATTTTCAGAAATATACTTTTCTCTATTGCACACATTTCAACTTGCCGAATCCAAGTGTCAATATGATATTCCAAACTCAGACTTTTGAATATTATATATTTTTGCCGTGCTCTGATTGACTTTTATTGTCATTTCTGAAGACTTTGATTCAAATGAATTCTTTGCCTCTCGAGTACTGAATTTCAATAGAAACCATTAAACTTAGACATTACTACTTAAAGGCTAAGCGATCTCTTGACTGTGACTCGTTACCTCTACGACGCGACCACTACTGTCTTACCATCCGGCGTCGGCCGCCTGGAATAGGCAAAGATATAAACTACAGTAGGCTTTTTGCAGCTATCTGCATTCTATACTGTGAGTTTACCGAATCAATTGGGCATAATTGATTCAGAGAACAACGTGGGAAATGAATTAAGTAGATTGGGTCAAGTGTTGCCGTCATCATCCCGGACACTCGAAGAAGTCATGTAGATTGATTACAGAGTGGATTTGGGTAGAAAATGAAATGTGCAGTGCTTAGGTATGTTTGGTTCGTGAACGTGTGTCCGTGTGCCAGCAAAGGAGAGAGAGATAATAGAAGGAATTATCAGGAGCCAATTCAATGAAAAATTTATGGATAAAAAAGAAAGTGGATGGAAAGACTGGAGTTGAAATCCCTAGAGCTTGTCGGGCACGCAAAGTGATGGCCTAAGGTGTTACACTGCCCCGCCATCAAATTTTCATTCCCCAACCAGACTTTAACAACTGTGTGCATTTTTATTGATTTCCGTAGTCCACAGTAGGATGGAAAGGCCAAGACACAAAGTGAAAATAACAAAGACAAGAGGAAAAGAAGAAAAAAACATGTGCGTTTTAATCTATTTCAATCCAGTCTATCATTACATAATACTACGGTGGAGGGCGAGTCGGGCTGTCCTGGTGTAAGAATTGACTAAATTATTAAAAGCCTCGACTCACAAGTTTACAAACACATCCATCGGCTTTGGTTTATCAGCCAAAGTGTTGTTTTTTTGGCTCACCAAGTCGTTTTTAATTGCTCAGAGTGTCTTTTTGAAGAAATTACGTCTTTCTCATCACCCTTACTTCTATGAGAATTGAAAGTGACATTCGTCGTGCGGTACAATCTAAATGTAATTACTATTTAGCCTACCCCATGCGACCGGGTTCGATGACGGACACGACTTCGAAAATCTTGGCGCGACGAAGGATCGGGTAACTCGGTCTTCTCAGCCAGGTGGTCGTCTATTTCAGGTGGATGTAGGATAAGTTTCAACGTGCTTCTCTCGCTTTTAGGTACCGATTGTTAGTGAAAGCGTGGTGAAAGTGTTAAATACAAATTAATTACAGCTTATCTACACATCGCTAAACTTCAAATAGTATCGCAATTTTAGAATTTGAAAACTTGTTTAATATTTCAAGTCCGGAATTTTCTTAAACCATTTCCACTTCAATTAATTGGGCCTCCTCTATTATTAGTTGAAGTTATGGAACAGGAGAGTATTTAAATTTCTCAAGGAAACTCCAATTTGAAGGAAACTCTTGAAGTAAATTGATTCAGGTGTCCGGCTACTAATCACCAACACGAACGCCTATGGCGTTTCAACTACAAATGTAAAACCGAAAGCCATTCCTTCAATGAAGAAACTGAAAGTGTTAAAATTTCACTCCAACCTGCAGAGAAAGTCCGAGTCGCCCACGAAGAAAATGGTTCGGTTGGAGTTTTATTTATCCACCTTGACATCATTATCTGCTTTTTACCCTTTTTAGTGACAACTTTGGTGGATGAAAAATTTGTAGTCATTTAAAATTGGCTGTGATGAATGTGATGATTGAGTGAATGGGGGTGCATGCTATTGGTGTATAAATCACGGAGAAAGGTTGACTTGGATGAAGACTTTCCCCATTCTCATAAATGCTTGGCATTTTACTTTTTTCCCTTTTCTAGCTCCCCTGTTCGTTCCGGTGCGTCGAGAGAATATTATGTATTATGAATAGGGTTATTCTTATTACTTTCCTACACAACATTCGACAAGTGAATCACCCAAGGATTTCATGCATGCAAAATCCAGTCAGATACAATACACGAAAAGTGTAGTTTTTGTAGTGCAGTAATGTTTTGCACTCAAGTGCACCAGTCATTCATTCATGTAAAAGGAAATCCCTCCATGTAGTCGGCATATATTATGTAACTTCGTCTTTGTTGTGAGATATCGTGTCACACACAATCCGACAGTCACCTCAACAATTTAAATGTTTGAATTTCACAATTTTAGTACCCAGCAATTACAGAAGACGTAAAGGTCTATAAGTGCGGGGTGACCAGGGCTCTCTGGATAGGTAGTATGATTCCGCTCGCAATTCAAGATATTCCTAGATGTCCGAGATATCTGTCTAGAAATATCTGTACAAGATATTTCACTTACATTTTACATAGGACCATCCGAGAGGAATATTTTACATATGTGCTGCAGTACAGGCTATATTTTTTTGGAAGCACCCTGCATTAAGTAATTGAACTGAGGAAGGGTACTAGCCGGTTGTATGGAGAATTGCATGAGTTTCGATAAATGTCCAGACACAAATTGTGAATACAGTGCAGTGATCCTAGAATCACCGAATTTCACCCAAAACTCTGAACAATTATTCCAGGCAACCCTAACTCGAACTCCCCAAACCCGGGTAGCCTGCAACTGATGGTTCTTCAAGAACATGTAGAGCCACTATTTTTGCAAACCAAATAATAACTTTTAGTCTGCTATCACTCACCCCCTCTTCATTTCACTTCAAGGAAGGACTTGGGTCTGACTTTCAAAGTATGAATGTTCAATGAGCCTTAGTCTAACTTGTTAATACACCCGCCGGATCCGGGAAATTTTTTGATGGGGAATTATATGCACTCATTCAACATATAAATTGAACGAATAAGCACTACTACTAGTAAACCTTTTAATATAGAAACTGAGGAGTACGTACATACGGCACCCATTTACCTTTTTATGTTTTGCCTGCCTATTACAAAAGAAGCCTGCATAGATATTTTAAGCAGAATCTAAGTATCAATAAAATTGTCTCTGAAAGAGATGTAAAAAAGATATATGTTGTAGAACAGATTTTAACGCCTTTCCACACAAGCTATCAACTATTAAAATCTCTGGACTATGAGCAGGACTATAATTTTGAACGATTGCTATTAAACAAGGACTAATTGGGTCCATCGCCTTGGTTAACTGGCAGTTTTTAACTCCATTTTGTGGGAATGCGCGGGGCGCTCGGAAGGAAGTGGTTAGATTATTTCAGTTTTCTTCTGAGAATATACCCCTCCAGTGTCCTGGCCCAGCAAGACGTCCCTTTTATATATAGTTTTCATCATATGTACGTATGTATCTATCAGGGTGGAAATCGTCCGACGTATTAAAGAAATGTCTTCAGCCGGGCCGAAATAATACGATTGTAGAGAAACGAGAGCGGTCGACGACGCTGGGTTCCTCCCTCGCCCAACAAGACCAGTTTTTGCCCAAGAAGAAGGAATTTATTAGTGCCAAATTTTCCAAATCATTAAGTGCAGATATTTCAGTGAATTACAAGTCGTTTACGTAGCGGATGGTTGGATTTGTGCACTAGAAGTAGTGGGGACTCCTAAACTCTCACTCACAGTATGAAGTCATCCTCGTTCATTCGCCCGGCCCGGGTATTACATGCGGGACTGAGTTTTGACTCAGTCAGCAACATCCATGCCGATCCCTGGAACCCCGGAGAAGAAAGCTCCGAGAAGAGAAAAAAATACCCGGAGAAAGAAAAAATCAGGCCCGGAACAAGTGAACCACCACTTTTATGGCTCAAGATCCACACAGCACAATGAGAGTTTGGATGCCGATGCCAGTGTCGCCCGCGCTCAGCGGAAGATTGAGAATTTTATTGGTGTCGCTGTCGGCGCTCGAGGTTCACTTCAAAGGCGCCGTCCGTCCCCATACGTTCTAACGAACGACGACACTCGGGCTTTTCATAGAAAGAAGAAGAGAAATAAAATCACATCACCGGGGGAAGAAAAAAAAGATCTTCCAACTTGGTAAGTTTCGTCTATCGTCTTAGGACAGGACAGGACATAACAACGCAAGCTAGCAATGAAATGAAATTTTCTCCTGGAGAAAGTCAGTTGGTATTAATACTACTGGAGGATGATACATATTTATATTCAAGGAGTCCACATGGAATGAAGCTTATGTCAGGACAGAGAATAGTCGTCATTCTTCTTCACTTTCCTTGACTTCAGCTTTAATACATAAAAAACCAAAATATTACCGCCAGGGGTTCTTGACAGAAAAGTGTGGAAGTCCTGATTACGACAAACATGAGAATAGATCTCCTCCTTACCCTAGTGCATCCAAACAAAAACCAATATTTTTGTCGTAAAATTTAGTGTACTAGAGGATGGTCGCCTCCAAACTTTCCATCTCATTTACCACGAGATACTTGTCGGTTATACATATTGACACGTATCTGATTGGATTGGAATCTCTTATAGAACCTAAGCTTTGCTTTCCCCTCTGTATTCACCGGTTGACACTAGAAAGGTCCGGACCCTTGCATACAACCAAACCAAATGTCTGTCCAACTTGATGTATAAATTCCACCGGGTATCACCAAGTCCCAGATACTATCCTTCTAACTCGTAACCCAAAAGTGTTCTTATCTTTATCTCCTTAGTTGCAATTTGGAAGAGAAAACTTATTCTGAACACTTGAAATTAGTTGCTCAATCTTTGTCTCTCATCTTGTGACTGCTGACCACGTCATTCTCTGAACTTAACAAGTTTGCTAGCCAGTTCCATGTAAGGAAGGCCGAAATTAATGCTAAGGAGCTGAATTTAGTTGTCTAGATTCAGTACTGCCAGTGCGAAAAACAAGAAATCCGCTTTCAAATATCACCACATACAAGACCCCTTGTAACACGCGTCTGAAATTGCCCTCGAATTTGATATTAAGTACTCACTTCTTCAGTACGCCAGCTAGCTTTCTCTCAAACCAATAATAGTAATTTTTCAAAATGTACAAGACAAGAAGAAACGAAGACGGAAGAACTTCGTTTGGCAACAACTTTTGCAGAAAAGAAAGTTTAGTACAACGTGCTTGCAGGCACAAACCATATATGTTGCAGTCTTCAAGTAATTTCAGAAAAAATTCATTCCTATCGTATAGACTAGTCGTAAGATAAAAATTCGAATCTGTTTTAACTGCTGAAAGACTTGGAACTAAATCCCCTGTGCTTTTTTCAATTCATGATGTAGCAGGAAATTTCTACAATTTTCTTTGCGCAAATTTTTATAGGATATTTTTTAATTGGCTTAGCCGAAAGTCTCTTATGGTAAGACAGCCCCCACGACTGTCTATGTCAAATGCATTTGGAAGAAAATACGGATGAACCGGAACATAGATTTGTCGAACTATTAGAAGAGCTAGCTGGAGCAGATGTGGTTGGTATTTTTTGGAAGGAGGACGAACGAAGTTAGAGATTAGGAGCAATTTTCCGTTGGACTGAGTTTTCACTCCTAGGACTGTGTGGATGATGGTGGTGACTGGACTCAGCTGGATTGGAAACAAACCATTTTATTGCCATGAAAATAGGAGAATAAAGTAAGAGTCAGCAGAACTACAGAAGGCAGGCGGGAAAGCTAACAGAGCATTTCCACTGCCTGTCATTTGCAAAAGCACTCTGAAAGTCCGGACAGGAATTATATTTCAATCTCTTGACTCCCGAGTTTTCTATACTTTCCCCGAGTTAACGTGTCTCCGACAGCTCAATCTTTCTCACGTCCTGTGTCCTTCCAAGAGAAAACAACACAACCACATGAATTTACGATATTTCTGCCCCTGTCCGCTTCCCTATTAATTATTTTCTTGACCAGCAATACAACTACAGTTGTGTCCATGTCATTTAAAAGCTAATCGATGAATCACTTCACTCTGATATTCCATGTTAGTATAGCAGTTACACGACGGGACAATCGCCACTGATTTATTAAGTCCAATGTTATCTATAACTTCAATCTCTGGGCAAAAACATGAGCATGTGAATTTTCCCGAGCTGGTGAAAATGCAACTGGTTGTCTCGTCTTAATAATTCGTCCAAATACAATGAATGAATTATGTTCTCTACGGCTGAGTTGATTTGTCACAAAATATCTCTCTGGATTATGTATGTCAAGTTTGACAATTCCATATCTGAATCATCGGATCGGATAACACAAATGTCCACAACGATTCAGAAGCTTAACATGTACAATTAAATAGCGGACGCAATGTTCTACTCGCTCCTGAGGTAATGACATTATTTGAAATAATGGCTCTAGCACAAATAGAAGGCCCATCAATAATAGATTTCTGGAAGAATATTTTACACAATAGAGGACTCTCTAAATGCCTTATCTACTTAACTCAAACGCTTCCCTAAATCGAACCTGAATATCCCATCATATCGCTTACCGTTACATCTATGTCAGATCCCTTCTAGTTTACAAATCGAACATTTTCATGAGTCTAACAAGCTCGATTTCTAGAGAGTCCACTCTTTTAATCCGAGTATGTTTTCTCTGAGCAATTTCTCTAAATGTGCTTTGCTATTGAATCCCTTACCCAAATTTGGGATATTGATATTGTATATTAACTTTAGGCTGAGCCACTAGAGTTGAATAAAATGATTGGGGGACGTATGAATCATGGAAATGAAGGAGGGTAAACGAATGAGTATTGGTGTCGTGTGGTTGAGCGACAGAAGAGTGAGAAGAATTGATAAGTCATGGAACAGAATGAATTAGGCAATTGTTGAATAACATTACATACCAGCCAAACCAAATGGGTCACTCCAAATATTTATACGTACATATGTTGTATGGGAGGATTCGAGACCACTTGTATTATTTTATTTGGCCTCTTGGGAGATCTGAGGCAAATAAATACGTTCTATACGTATTGTGATTCTGAGTGTAGATTTAATTGGCAGTCAACTGCCGTTCTACTCCTCATCAATTGGTCTACACTATCTGGATTTCTCAGAGACTACAATCATTGTATGTGGCGCTAAACTATTTGAAGTGTTACCTCTACAATGTTTCAGGAAACCGTTTATGCCATAACGCTCAGAATTTTGTAGGTTTCATGAAACTAAAAATCATTCACTCAAGCACTGCTGATTTCCCTTATCGAAATACTGACGTAAACAAGGGGGATTAGAATAATTTTTTTGGTATTGGCTCTGATTATTCGTCAGTATCGCTTACACGCATTGAATTTTGTTTAACGATAGGTTATGAATCCTCCAAGTAACACTTGGTTAGATACATATGTGTGCGAAAAAGTGATATTCATTTCTTCCTCGCTTTCTCCGTGCGTTCTCACTATCTCACTTTTGCGAAGAATTCCAATAAGGAAAAACATACAAACGCGAGGCGTTATTTTGGTGTTCGTAACGAAAAAATTGAAGAGAAAGTGAAGTGTGTATGTTTTCCGACACAACCACAACGTGACTAGTCATGCTATATAAAATTAAGAGATGCACTGGCAACAAATGCATCATGCGTTCCGTATTTTTGGTAAAGCCTTTTCACTTCATTGGGTGATTGGCTCGTCGGTTGAATTTCTGAGGAGTACCATAGCTAAATCGTGATTAAAATTGAAGCATATTCTTGACAGATTTGGGTACAAATGAAAGGGGGAAAATCATACTGTATTACTCACACCCACACTCATTACTCATACTCACAACCAAAGTGGAGAGTGCGAGTGGATCGAAATTCTAAAGGAATTCCAAGTAAACTTTGGTCTGTATCGTCTTGATTGATCGGTTTGAGAGTCAGTGAAGAATGAAGTGAAAATTAAAACAACATGCGTAGCGCAAAAATATCATATGATTTTATTAATTTAGTCAATTTAAAAAAAAATGAAAGAGGAAAGCAAAAAATTTCGACCCTGCCAGGATTCGAACCTGGAATCTCCTGATCCGTAGTCAGGCGCGTTATCCATTGCGCCACAGGGCCTTATCTGATAGTTATACGTAAATGACCTTGGTTGTAAGTGACAATGAACTTCCACTAATTACTACGAGTAATGGCGGCAGACGGTTGTTGATGTGGCATCGCATCGGCAGTGCCCGGAGCACCAGGGTTCAATGACCTCTTGCCACCAACTCTGTACACTGAAGTTCCAGGCTCCAGCTCTGAACCAAAACACACGGAATTGACTAGGATATGCTGAAAGGCAAATAAATTTGATGCGTACGAAATTTCAAATAGTAGCCCGGGCTTCTAAATACCATTTCCCATTATAGTTATGGTGAAAACTTTTAGTGGCTACTATTCGAACTCGTCTTTTATTTGAACTTCTAGGGAGTGAAATTGGTTGGTTTTCAGTGACTATAATTTGAGTAAAATCTCTGCAGCCCACAGATGGTACATCCTTGGCATAAAACCTTATCCCGATCGAAGTCTACGTACTTTCACCATAACTATGTTGCTTTCAAATGCTTTCAAATGATCCTGGGATAAGTTTTAATGCCCTAGAAATAGTGTTCCGAAGTCTTTAGAAAATAGAATTTTCCTACTTAATTTTGAAAACGTTTGAAGCGTAATTCTTGGTCAAGAACTGGTGGTTACAGTAAGAAAAAAAAGTAGTTTGGATTTTTGGCTGCGGGCGAATTGTGGAATATGTGTAACATGTAGAGGCAGTTAGAAAGTGAGTGAGATGAGAGATGTGTGTGATGCGAAAGTAATAGAGGGCATTATTTTTTGGGATAGGAAAGGAATTGAGAGTTTGAGGAAGAAGAGACAGGGGAAAGACTGATAAGATGAACGAATGTACTGAAAATATGGTTTTTTGGTCTTTTTTCTGCGGTCTGAGGGCAGATTCACTCTCGATACCCCGTGAATATTACTCACAATAGACCAATTTATTGTGGACTGGAGGAGTAATGACATAGGATCTCTTGTCCAGATTTCCTCTCTCTCCATGAATTTCACCAACCACTTGCCCCATGGACGAATTCATTCTTCTTCACTATCTTTCACTCCAAATCGCTCCTGAATTCCATGCACAGTCACTACTACATTGCATCACTATCTATGAAAGGTTCCCCCCAAAAAGACATACGAACATATTATAGCCAGAGCATCGCGTGACATGACATGAATGACACACACGACACTCACAAGAACTTAATGTTATAAAGGTCAGACGACGATGAATTTCCTAAAGAAAAGTTGCTTGTCCGCTTGGCAGTAGCAGCCGCGCGCGTTCGTCGTAATAGAGTAATGTAGTAATCCATAATTATTTATACGAATGTGCGTGTTAGCTTTCGTACGACAGAAATCGCGATTGTGCAAAAAAAAAGAGAAGTAGCAGCAGGCCTCGGAAAGGAAAGGAAATACACATCTAGTAATACTATAATTTTGTATCATTTGGTAATTTTTTGAATGAGAAAATGTCTGACTAGAAAAACATTGTCATGTTATTCTAACAAATAATCGTAGGAAGGAGCCATGCAAAATTAGTTAATTTTAAGTTCGCGAAATTCCTTGGAATTAGCACGTAGAGTAATATGCTGGAAGACCTTGAAGAATTATCAAAATGTAACTTTACATTTCAGCGATTCTGTTATTCTAAGGAATACAACATGACCAATTCTAATTGAGACATCCTGCGATGTCTAAATTATCTCTACGGTGGGAATCGCTCTAAAACACTTCGGACCATGTCGGAATTGATATCGATAACCGTTTAAACTTGTACAAAACAATTTTAGAAGTGTAACTTTTTGGTGATTTCAGGCAGTGTTTTTGTTGAAAGGACACACCGAAACATCCATGCGTTGGTCAGTGGTTAAATTGATCGTTTCTGGCATTTGTAAATACAGGGGGTGGAGTGGTTGGAACAACGCGTTTAATTCTGCAATTATTTATACATACATTTAGAAAGAAAGGAAGACCAAAACGGTACACACGAATTCACTGATGACTTCAGTTGAAATGAAATAAAGTCCATGTCGTACTAGCTCGGAATTTACGTTCTAACATATTGCAGGTTAGAAAATAGTTCACTTCACATTTACTGGAATGGGCCGTCAGCATTGCATGCATTTCGTATCCCTATTCTTGTAGAGTAGATCTAGATACTTGCATGTATAGGATAACATCATAGAATGGAATATTTGATTCGTTCAGGAAATGAAGAACATGAGTTGTTGGTGTGTTCAATAAAAGTTTTTGCGAGGGAGCTATTTATTTCCTATTCCTCCTTTCAATTTGTCTCCAAAAGAGGAAAAAGAGAAAATTCGTTCTGGTTCATAATTCTGTGGTAGAGGGGGTCTTCCGAAACGTTATTTGTTTTCACCCAAGGCGCGAGAGAAAAGATCACATCATATCTGTTCATCTCATCCTTATACCACCATATTGCTTTCACATAAATTCAAACAGATAAAACCAAACACAAGAAATCACATTATGGAAAGGTTTCGTCAATCCTGCACTGGGCGACCATGTCGTCTATCACAACATTTATATTTCGGTCGCATTTGAAGAGTCTTCTGCCAATGAAAGGAACCTACTGTGTGCTTGATCTGTATTGATAGCGCTAAGTCGATTAAATATGTGATAATATATGCGGCGCTAAAAATGAGGTTGTCGTGACTTAACAGTAGAATAGGGTGATACAACCCGGTCGTTCAAGCCAGGTGGTCGAGCGGACAGGTTCACTGTAATTATATCTTAGTCGTTTTCAATTTTATACAGTGATGCCTGTCGTTTTCCGTTATATCATTTATTTATTTTCGTCATTCAACTTCTGTCTACATCGCATTTATTTTGGCGAATGTCCCGAAGTGTCAACTCTTCAACCGAGTTTTTCAAACATTTCGTATCCCCGACTGGTCCAATTTTACTTTTGCCTTTAAAATGCGATTCTGTGGGTCGCGTGTAAAATATTACCGGTGAAGGTGCAGGTGCTTATACACACACACTTTGCACAGTAGTCATCATTGATGCGAGTGACGCCGTGAAGGTGTAAAAGGTATAAAAACGACTCATCCCCATAAGGGACAAAGGAGAGGACTGAAGGTATTTCCGCTTTTTTACGGCCACAAATTGGCACTAATGACGGCAACACTCGATGTTTCCTCCTTTTTCGTCAGTCGAACTCCTCAAATAATCTACTGGTAAAAATCCTCACGCAACTTTTCTCACACATAATCACAATTGAGCATAATTTTACGGCATGGTAGTGGCAGTGGTAGTGACGGTGGGCTGCATTACATTCATTCTTACCGGTAAAATTGTAGTTACGGACGTGAGAATCAACAGGGACAGACATTACATTAATATTGACAGTTCGTCTTAAGGCGCACCCAGTCAGGGTTGTTCCATAAACAACGTGACGATTTTCCTATCTGACGTATCTCTGTCATCGAATAGGCTAGATTTTACGAATCCTAAACAAAATCCTCGAAAACTAGATGCAAATCGTACAATTCTTATGGAACTACCCTCTTGTACACCTTAGTTGAGGACATGACACCAACACCAACTAATCAGTATTTCATGCAATCTTATGTTCGGCTGAGCATCTGTGTGTAAGCTCTATAATTCTAATGTATTTTTTGTCCTTATTATATAAGTCCATACAATTTATTTTACGTTTTCTATAAAAGAAAAGACACCGCCGAGGTGCACGACAAGGGTAATCCCCGTTAATTGTAATAGCCATGCAAGCTATGCGTGTGGAGCCAAGCACATACATGACCCAACCACTTCCTAAATTATTATTTCGGCATCTTTTTACACCTAGAGTTTGCACTTTGAAAAACAATGAGTGTGAGATGGGAAAATAATAAACTCAACTCATTCATGGGGGTGATGGATAAGAAGTTAAGCTACGACTTACTACTACACTACCCGAGACACCCTATTTAGATATGCACACATGCAATACTCGAACTCGTGTTAACTTGGATACCCGTTTTCGGGTTCCTGTTTTTTGACAACCAGGGTCTATTGAATTTGCATTTGTGTACGTGTATATATGAGAAAAGAATTGAACGTTTGTTCTTATGAAATTATTAATAATGTGATGGCAGCGAGAGTACAGGCTGTAGATTGCGTCATTTCAATGAGAAATAAGTCAAAAATTTAGCGTCAACGTTGGATTCGTCACCATCCCAAGAGAGACCTTTACCTCTTTTAATATTAAGTTCTTTAGCACTGGGACTCTGAATCTTCCCAGTTTAGCTTACTTCATGTGCTTATGTTGCAGTCTTTCCAGATTTCGGTGTAGTTGGCTTAGGACTTACTTCGTATAGAATTTGATGTTTAATGTAAATCCGCCATTTTATTCATGTAAAAAGGTGTTATCTTATCTCAAGTGCAAAATATTTTGAAGGTGTGCTGACAATTTAAAACGTTACTTATGTTACTGGGGTTACTTGTCATGTAAGGCAAGAGATATACTGATTGGGATTTAGTATTAGATTATCAAATAAAGTTATTTTAATCTGTTTTAAAAATAATAATACCAGACTGGTATAAATTACGGACTGTTAAAATTGCAAGGCTAGGGCGTATCCGCCGTGTCGAATGTTCTCACATTCTAAAACTCTGCACTTTTATTCAGTATTATTAGACCAATAATGCCACCAATCTTGAATGAGTCAAAACTGCTTATACAAATAATGATCTAAGCCATCTCAGTATGAGCCATACAGTGCGAGCTAAAATCTTGACCAGCAAATACCAATAGCAATTAACTAACTATACCATATGTGCGGATAGTGTAAAATCGACAAGGGCTGCAACACATATGTCCGTTGTTTTATGTAGTAATGTCATTCATCCCCCGAACCGCCCCATCCATTCCATTCTAATCTAACCCGTTCCTCTTGGTCGAACAGAATCACTTTCTGTCCTACCTGGATCAAGTTACATTATTACATTACATTAGGATTATTAACTCCATCCACTAAACTAACTCTTCATTGCATCACTCCTTTCATTTTCATACTCTGTTTTGACAGTTTAAATCCCTGTGGACAGATTTAGGGGAAATATGAATGTCATATGACACCGAGGCTTTTTTTATAATATTCTAGCAAGCATTATGTACTTCTCTTTCCCATTCATGCGAGCTTTTCAGTCTACCAAGATCAATCAATCGAAATTTTCTTCTGTTATTAGGTTCAACATTTTCTATCAGCACAGACATAACTGGCAAACTTGGACATTAGGTACAGAAGTCGATACTAGCATTTAATGGACAACAGCGCAATTTGAACATCAAACACTGGGGAGCTGGTGCTTAGGAAAATAAGATATGCAAGAGACAGTATTGGATATGGACGACATGCATGTATTATATTGTCTATAGGTGACACGCCATGCCTGTAATTAGCTCACCTGCCGTTCAGCCTAATGAGTATTATTTTACTAAAGTGTGCAATTAAGTCCTAGAAAGATTTTAATTGGGTAGTATAAGTTGGTCAAACTTTTTTTCCGCCTTTCCTTCCTTGCAAGTTAACATTTAATGCAAATGTTGGCACCTTGACATTTGACACCATAATCCAGTGTATTAAAATTGTAGAGAAAGTCTAGAAAAACTCGGTCCAATGGATAGAAATTATTGACGTGTTCTAGCAACAGCAAACTTGATAAATACCGTACATTAATTAAGGTAATATTTGAACTTCGATGTTTGCGAGGCCATTGGAACATACCGTTTATGACTGGTGAGGGTTACATCTATTCGTCAGGTTTGGTTGCTTTAATGTGGCTTTTTCCTTTGCTGCCGTCCTTCAAACTACTGGGGGTACCATTCCTAGGCCAAGTGAAAGCCATACACTCCTTCGACACGTGCGCACTATTGTTTATTTTTAAATTTTTGGGTTTTCTATTTTTTTTATTGAATTCTTAATTCATTTTCTGCCTATCAGATTCTCTAGATTGAATCAACGTCTGTCTTTAATTGCATCTCGTTCAGCTCGCTTGTAGTGAACTATCGGGTTTTGCCAGTTACATATAGAAAGCCAGCAAGCATATGCATTTATTAGTTTCGTTTGATGAAGAATCAACATATCAACTCAAGTTCTTTTATCATTTTTAATTCGGACCAGTCAGCCACGCATGCCATGGAAGGTGCTAATCAGAGGTCGTAAGTTATCAACTCACTCAGTTCTTGCAATTACGAGGGAGGATACGAGAGAGGGTTAAGAAAAAAAAGTACAGGTTAGAAAAATGTTGAATCCATGTTAACTATGCGTGTAGAATCTAATGTACTTAATACATAGATATTTGCCGTGGGGTCGTGTGTATTAAGATTGATCTGTGAGATGGGCAGTAGCATCCATGAGGTAGATTTTTTTCTTCAAAAGTGCTGAGAGTCATAAGAACACACGTACGTACATACACTGGACCTCACGTTACTCCAGAATTATTATTATGATTATGAATTATAATGTCGACCTGCCGGTCAGTCATACCACTATGGTTGAGTTAAATTATCATGCATGATGGAAAAACTGGAATTCACACGTTCTTAAACCTCATCACTCTACTCCAACCCTTTTACTCTCCATGCCATCAATTCCACATGCATGCATTGACTGAAATTAAGTTACGAATTGGTATTTGGTATTTTTTATGTGTCCAGGAGGTCATTGTTATGTATTGTTGAGTGTAAAATTCTTCGACAGAATGTGTGTGTGTACTCTGTACGGTGGGGATAAGTAGGTACAATTAAGTCAAGTGCTCGTTTTCGCACCTTGAGCCTGACTCCAGATGGAATCTGAAGATAATGAATACTTTTGAGGATGGACTAACTAGGCAGGTAAGGCCTACCTGTCTCATCCATCCATCTCTCAAAACAAACCCATAATGTAATCCATTCTTCAAACACCTCACAAACTCTCTCTGTCCACCCCATTATCTCATCCTAACCAATTATTATTTGCACTTCCACCACCCATTCACAATTCACGCACACAAATCCATTATGAACGTACCAAAATATTATGGTTTAAGTAAGAAAAAAATGGGACGAACTGGATTTAACTCTTTTTTAATTCCTCCTTCTTCACTCTCGTCTGAGCCCTAAAAACAAAAACTGCCAAACAGGAATTCCTTCTCATCATTTCTATTCCATGGATGTACACATGATTATTGGTGTTAATTCAACACGGGTGTCCGAGTCAGTTTGATCATAACATGTCTTCATCTGACTCCCATTGCCGTAGAGGTGTTCCAGACACATCATATTATTTGAAATGTCCCAAGGGGGACGTAATTAGTAAACCGTAAAAATCAGGGACGGTTTTTCAGGAATTCCCTTAGGATTTGAAGATAATGCAATACGGCCTCGCAATGTTGTTTGTAGAACATGCAAATATTAAGTCTGGTATAGATGCAGAATTTTCAATCACGGACAGTCTAGAAATTGACATTAACACCTGTTTCAGGCGACCGCGTTCGGGTGGTCGTATTGGTCTTGTGGTTGGAGAGTCAGACATCGTTGTATAATTAGCCTTAAATGTAAATATTCTGAAGGTACATTTGTGGCACTCTCACAGGTCAAGTAATTAAAACTTGAATCTATGAACACATCAAAACAGATCACCCACAATTCCCCCAAAAAGCAAAATTATTTACTTACGATTAGATAATATTTCAAGACTTTAAGGCTTAGCCTTCAGTAACGTCGAAACGTCATATTTCCGTAGACAAGTTTACCTGTGCCCCTGTGTTTACCTTGAAGAACTCCATTTGGATATTCACAAGTTGGAAATATCCCTTGTCAGATTTAAAATTCAAGAAACAACTTTAACGTTGTACTTACGAGTTGCTTCTGTCCTACCCTAATATTTCACTGCTTGTTTTCTTACCTTAATAAATTTATGGAAAGATCATGATCAACCCTTCAGGATCTCTGTGGACCAATTTGTATACATATTTGTGTCAAATAAATAATTGGGCTCAGAATTTATTTAACGGAAGGTGAATGTATTTTATGTTGGGAATGGATGACAAAATAAAATATTATTATTATTAAAAAGGGTTGGAAGCTGGAAGAGGTACGTTGGACTCGGACGGCAGGTGAAATAATTGGAGTCGTTAGGAATTCTGACTTTGAGATGCTAATGAGATAAATGGCGGCGGTTGGAAACAATGAAGAATTCATGGAAAGATGTATGGAGATAGGAAAAAGGGAAGATATTTATTTATATACACCTTCTCTCATGTGCTCCTGTTTATTGTGTGACATGACATGACATTGAGGGAGTACTCTGACTCGGAAAAACTAGAATACTTCGTAGGGTAGAGTTTAAAAGTAAAAATGAAGGTTCGGACGGCGGAAGGAACATAATACTGTACAGGTGTTGGTATGGCGGAAATGAGAAATGTTAATATCCTACTAACTGTCTCCTTTGGAAAAAGGACAAGGAGTTGAAGGAAATGAAAAGGCATAAAAATGAGAGAGACAACTCCTCAAATTATCTGTCACGGACAACCACGATTCTTTCATTTCGAGACTTATGGATTGTGAGATACGAACCAAATAAACTCATCTTGATTGCGGACAAGAAGGACACCATGGGAAATTATACACATTAGGAGTTGAGTGAATCACTGGCCAATTTGGAAAAAAATATCATACAGTTAGTTTAATCCATGTTGAGGGACTGGTTGGGGACCGAATGGACAGTACATATATGGTCCCGATGTTGTAAAGGCTGGTTCTGGTGAATTGACAAAAAGCGTTGTTTTAACCAAATTGGAATCATATTGGCAAATGCAAACAATTTTCCAGGACATAATTTGTCGAAATCAGTACTCTTGGTCACCAAGATTCTTCTCACTTGCCTGCCAGCTTTTTCTTCCTAGAAATCGCAGAATTGTCTTATCGAAAGGGGAAAGTGCCGATTTCCAAATTCTCCAGTTAGACTGTTAGTTCTTGAGTTAAAAATCTGATTTGTAATCATATGGAATAAATATTTAAAAATTGAAACAATTTTATAATACCACTTGAAATATAATTAATAAAGTACACAATTAAGTGCAAGGTCTTGAATTGTTGTCGGACGTTATAAAAATGCCGTCATCACTGTAGTATCCTGCTCATAAATCATGTAAAAATAAGAAGTCTAACATCAAGTGAGTGCGCTAACGGGTTTTGAGTGACGAATCCATCTAATTGATGAGGAAGTGAGGTGTCTTTTATGCCCCTACCGGATCACAGGTTAGGTGTCTGTCTGTGTAGTCAGTCTTGATGAACCAATTAAAGCATTTGCCTCCCTGTAAACAACCCGATGAGCTTAACGTTTATTTTTTTTCTCCATCACACAGAGAAATGTACAAAGCTGGTAACAGGAAATTGCGGCCTATCCACCCTTTCCTCTATTATGTGTTACATGTAAACAGTGCATTCCACTCCATACACTCTCTGGATTGTCTGTAGTGTCTGAGAGATAAGAATTAATTTGATTGAGATTAAGAAGGAATGGAGATGGAGAGAAAAGTGTCAGGAAGATATTATTGATGGGAGATAGATAGAGAAAAGAGTGTCTGGTCTAGGCTGTCTGACTTGGCCATACAACAAATAAAACAATATATTGTGTGTGGGGGTAGAGACCACAAGTCAGGAAAAGGAAAACAAATAGGCATCTCATTACAGGTCCTCACATTAATTGGAGGTAAGAGAGATGGTGGTTTTTAGATGAAAAAGGGTTAGGAAAAAGGGTTTAACGTCGTAACATGTGTACAAACATGCCGGAGGAAGCAAAGTGTGTGGCAAAGAAAAGGTGATTTCAGACTCATTATTGAAGCCATGAAGAGAAAACTCGAACAACGTAACGTACGTAAGGGTTGTTGGTAGAATTTTCTTCGTTCTGATCATTGTTGAACTACAGGATTGTTTTGTGAACGCCTGTTTGAGTCTTGAAGGCGCCGGAGGTTCGCAGTTCTCAAACCCGGTCATTATAGTCCAAGGATACTACATAACATGGAATGGACGGATAGATATTTGGTCAATATATTTGCCTACAACATATCTTACCTCCAGAGATGAGGCTCTATGATAAAGTTTTCATTGTTTTTCCAACTCCCCAAAAATCGTAGCATTTTTTAAGCACATGATTATTCATAGGAATAAGATGATCTTCGTGATGACTCTCGTTTTCTCCATGTGCCAGCACAAATACACAAACGACTCATTCTCACGGCTCATCCTCCTCATGATCTCTGCAATTAACTCTGTCTTCGTTTATCAATCATTTTTCACATTAAGTCTGAACAAAGGACAGGGCTACAAAGCTGGAATAATTTTCTTCAAAGATTATCAAATCTTCTATTTATTCCTGCTGGATTTACTTGTTCTTTTTTCTAAAAGGAATTTATCTGATTGAACACACCAGTGGTGAATAACCTTTTCAAATTAATAGTCTGTCCAAAGGATGGAACCCTCAACAGACGAAGAAAGAAAAATGCCTTGCTACATCGTGTAATGTAAATGAGACAAGTATGACACGCCATTCAACATTAAAGGAATGCCAGAGATGCGGGTATTTGTCCCATCGCAACCTGAGTGAAGCGGTCACCGATCATGCACCAATTCTTTTTGCCCGAATCCGTTCGCCCTGGACAGGTTTCATTTTAACGGCAGCTGAGCACTATACATACTGCAGTGTGAGAAAGGCAAGAAATGTGTTCATTAAACAAAATTACTATACAAATTATTCATTTCAACTGTTTAGAATAAACAGACATGAGTCTGAACATTAAAGTGTAACATGGAAGGTGTTAGAAAAGACTTCCGATTTATTTTCCATACATTGAAAACGAAAATGACAAGACAGGAACATAAAAATTATTATGGGTTGCATCTTAAACCCAGCACCGGGATCCCAATTATGTCTCATAACATATGACGAACAAGTGAACTGATTAAAATAGTTAAGTCAAAACTCTTTAATTTTTCTTGGTTTAATTAGCCATTTGTATGAAAGATAATTGTGTAAGACTGATTTTATACAACAAATATTTGTATGTGTGCGGTTGGGTGATGGCGGTAGGTGATGAAATGAATTAAATCATCCTTCTCCATGTGTTTCCGCATGTTTTACCCCTTAAAGTCTTTTTATCACCTCTTTCACGATTAACATGTTTATTAGCACCTGGGCTAAAGGTGGGCATTAAATTTGATGTGTCCTCCTCATCGAAAGTGGTCCGTGAAGACGTCATAAACAACAAAGAGCTTAACAACTTCAAGTTCCATGAATTCCTCCACACTTCAATCCCGCATGCGATTTTCACATGCAAAATTGTACCTCAAATGTATTGGAAATTTTTTGGTGAATTTGCGGACGAACAAACCCGGGTGGTCCACTGTGCGGGTTCCTTAATTGGACGCCATACGTAGTGCAATAATGCAAGGGTCATTCCACTTCACTTCAGAGTTGGAACACGAGGGAACCTTTGTCAGACAAAATCATCTTTCCTAATCAGAGCATGCATGCATGGGTGCAAGTTTGAAATGATTGGAAGAATTTCAACCATGGGTCTAGAATTACTTGCAATATTTTCATGACTTAATACCAGAAAGGTTGGAGTCATGAGCCAAGCAAAAGTAAGATGCACGATTGGGCGTTTGATTTAGTTTCAACGTTCATGATTCAGCAGAGAAAATCATGTTTTTAAACACGGTGTCCAGAGTTTTGTTTTAATGTAGCTACAAGTGAAACTTGTCACAAGCGACCAGCTTCACGCCACAAAAATTTGGTTCCGGCTTACAGAGAATATAATATTGCATATCGTAAGATCCGTCCACATGACTACGGGTTAACATCCACGCACATTATATTCTAGCGTTTGATGACAAGAGCCTTGACGTTAAATGTTGTTGACTTTCCATGGTTAGTGTAGAAGGCGTTCTACGAGATATAAGCCGTAAATATCTGAAGTACTATTTCTAAATTATAGGATTTTCTAATCGGACTGCAATTTTTTTTCGAATCTATAATAGTAGTGCACAGAGATAGTAAGAAATGACTCGCTAAACGCTGTTGAAGTAAGACAAAATACATACATATAAGCGGTCTGTCACCACAGGTTTCGGTTCTCGTGAGCTACCATTGAGACAGTTTAATGAGATTTTTTAGTGGTATCCTACAGTACACACACTGTCTGCCTGGATACAGTGAATGAGAACTGAGAGGTCTTAGGAAGGTGTATTAACTAGATAGAGTCCGAGATGACAGCTCCCATTGTAATTTCATCAAGGTGATCCTCTGATGACTTGAGTGAGTGAGACTCCCACTTACCTATCTTCCTTACAGTGGAAATAAGCTTCTCTGAACACATTTCTCATGCGATCCATGCACAAGTTTTTTTTTTCACCTCAACATCCTGAACATTCATCTCCTTTGGTCGAATTAGTCAATGAGACGGACACCATGTCAGATTAATGAGACCAACGAGCAAGGAACAAAGAGCACACTAGAACGTGAACTTACAAGGTACACTTTTCCCGTGTAATTTCCCGTGTCACATAAATCTTTAAAATAATTGGTCGTTTTAAGTATTCTGCCTCGAAAATTCTGTCCATGGGCAAATATGTCATATATTTGTTCAGCCAAAGAATCAAAAATTCTAACCAATTCCACACAGCTTTGACTGCACATAAGGTTTGTAATGAGGATTTCGAATTAGAATATGCAATATTCAAAGGCAAAGGCGAAAATAGTGATCACTCGTCTGGTCACTACAGATTACTAATTACAAATAATTTAAACAAATACTTTGACACCTGAAGAGTGTTCCTTTCTAAATGTAGACAAAACAAACAATACACACCCCCACCCAGTCTATCCTTCCATTCTGATTATTAATTTAATTTATTCCTCCAGTTGGTGTTACATCAAACACAAAGACTGGAATACAAAGAGCTACACACTTTCACAATCACCTTTCGTCCGTCCGTCCGCCGCATGCAAATAAAGGAAAAACATACAACATATATCAAATCTATACTTTTTTAGCTGGTGCCATGCCTCCATTGTCTTATTTTTATTTTTATAACCATACATCATAAAGTAAGAAACTTATTGGAACTCCAGTGCCGTCCAAACAAAGTCCATTCCATGAGAGTGAAAGGTGTGATTGGAATGAGTGATTCATTTCATCATGCAAAATAAAACTAAATAACAGGCGCGTGGTGGTAGTCAGTCTGGCATGTGCCCTGTCGTAACACCTACTACAAATAGAAAATATTATTATGCATGCATAAACAGGCCCAGACACTTCTTGGCGGAGTGGCGGGTTTAAAATATTCGATTTCGAGAGGGGTTGGGATTTCGATGCTTTCATTTTCCACGATGAAAACAAGTCGGAATCATTCCTTATTGAACGGTACATCTCAAGTACTTCTGTCAGCGTTATTTTGGTAAGAGTACTTATTATGTAAGGTCAACACCGATTTGTTTTGCAATATTCTGCGAAATCATGTCATTTGGCACCGTCCCGTTCCGAAAAAAATTGTAAACCCTCTCTGTAATTCTCTTTGGAAATGATTCGAGTGTTATAAAAAATAATAGAATAGACTGTGTGAAGACCTTATGATCTATTGTCATTTACAATCCCTAATGGGAATCCCTGCGCATCATTTTATTATTATGATTGTGTTTTGTGCCATGCGTCGGGGCTGTCTGTCTATCTATCTGTCTGTCTGTCTACAGACTCGTTTAATTTTTATTCCTTGGACAAACAGTGGTCCCCATAACCAACTGTTTCCGCCCAAACAAACAGCAGCAGCAACTGTCGTATTTTTTTAAATTTTAATTCGTCCTCTCTTGATTTCTACCAACATTAAATTCTACTAAACACCTAACCCATTGTCAAAGTATTACATACAAAGGGTTAGTCAGTAGATTCTTCCGCTGCTGTTGGTAAACTATCTAATAGGATTTATTTTTCACCTTTCCAAGTGTTTGTCTCTGTTTGTTATGACGAGTCGAGACGTTGACTTCAGATTAGATGGTGTGTCGTGATTAGAGAACAGACGGTACTGTATAAGGTTTACTTTTACTGGGTGTTTCAGAAGTAATCATTAGTGGGTATACTACACCCGGTAGAATTTAAAGGCTCATGCACAGTTTCCAAACACCAGCAGAAATCACTTTTGTGAGTTTTCCACATAATATCATGTTTCGTACACCGGTCCTAATAATATTAACTAGTCCAAGTCCGAGTTGTGGGACTCTGAATGAGCAGCATGAGAGTAAATAAACATTTTTATATATGTGAGAGGAAAGTTAGGTCTGAAAAAGGTAAAAACAAAAAGTTGAAACTTGTAAGGTATGGCATGGTAGTAAGTTAGTATCGTGGAACTGGGCAATTTAGAGTTGGTGAGTCGTGGAACGACGTGTCATAAAACGAGGAGCTAAAACAAAGCCAAGTATCGTATAACCGTCATATCATGGTCAGATCTCCATAACAGAGGCGTGTTCACCCTGTCTAACGATAGGTAATTGTGACTCCTGGCTTCAAGGAGTAATTATTATGGAAAATCCACAAGAAAAGAGTGATCCTCTTTATGGCACCTTCAAATGCAAAAGAATTGGAATACACAGAGGAATGAATAACCTGAAGGACAAGAGTTTTCACGAAACCAAGCACTCAACATAATATCTTATGGCGGATAAGGCAATAGGCAATCGCCATACCTTCGGGATATTGTAAAGTGTAAATAATAGAACATAACATTCAAACAAACCCTTACAACATTACACACCGAAAAAGGAATACGGGACAAAAACAAACAAAACAAATGAAACGAACTTGTCAATCAATCATTCACAATTTAACTCTCTTTCCTCTGTTTGGACAAAATCTTGGCTTTGAATCAAAAGATTTCAATTCAAGATTTCACCATTTCCTCCCTTCATGCTAAATACTTCCCTCGAAACCCTTCAAATGTCGAATCCAATCCAAGTTTCACCCTTACGTAAAATTCATGGAATTTGGGCCTAATCATTTAGCCCTACGCATAACCACCCTGTTCGTCTTACTACAGGCTAGTTCATAACCTCCGCGCCCTTACCTACAGCTAAACCTAAAGTGATCACACAATTGTGAGATAGTCTTGCGTATTTTGGAAAATCTCACCGAGTACTAAGTGAAAGGTAATTCTAAGTCCAAGCCGAGCATCAATTCCCAATTTAATAAAGTCAAGACACTTGCTATATTTCCTGTGTTTTTTCGATATTACTCTAAAATTTACGAGCGACACGAGTAACTGAAGGAGTTTGGGTTTGTAAGATCTCCCCGGATTTGAACTTAAATCTTCTATAAATGAATATCACACTTTCTCCGAACAATTCGGAGACCCACCCAACACTTATGAACTACACTGTACATTGCATGCGATATCAAACTGGCGAATGGACTGGGTGAGGTGACACGCTAAGGTTTAAGTATGAAGGTTGATAATAGAGAGCTTCAGAGAGAGGAGAAGATCCTATCAGAGAGTAATTGATTGGGCCGTTAAAAAGTTAGTGAGGGACGTGGGGAAAAGGTGCAAATAATTTATATCCTTTGCGAGTTCTCTCGTCGAAATGATGATTAGGGAAGGCGGAACGTGTGGCCGGTCAGGGCTGTGAAAAAAAGACATCCCTGATAATTTTAGGTGTGGAACAAGTCTTGTTGGTTTTCTTTTGTTTTGAACACCTATTACGAGCACCAGACCCAACTTCGGGTGTTGTGTAAATAATCTTCAGGTGTTTCTCCGGATGGATCAACTGGATCAGATCAGGTCATGGACGACGGCAGGTATCTATTAGACCATCCAACTTGATGAAATGGTGTTGAAAAGTTTGGGTGATCATGGTGGTAAGGTGTAAGGCTTAGGGACTCGCATTACTCATGAATGTTTCCACACATTTAGGCCAAGTTACTATTTGTAACTCTTCTGGTGTTGTTTTTTTTTAAAAGAAAACTATCTTACCTACTTGTCCGTACTAGGCGATGAGCGATGCCTACGTCTGTATACAATAAACGTGTCTCAGGCAGTAAGCAAAATCCAACAAAAAGGAAGAAGTCAGCGGTTAAAAGTTGACCTTAAGGTATTGCAGCTTTGCAATAGTCCAGAGGTGACGAATTTGTTCTTGCCTAATAATTAAATATGTATTGAAGTTGAAAATGCAAAGAATTGGTCAAACTTCTCAGATGTTTCGATAAAACTGTAAAATTAGTTGGTAGTACCAGAAATTTCGATAGAGAGATCGATATCTGTCCTCGGAAATCTTGGGGTATTGTAACATTTGTGAAATTACAGGGAGACGCAAAAATATTATGTTCTAGTTCTGAGCATTAAAACTGGAGACACGATAATTACAAAACAAATTAATCCTTGTACTCACGTTATTCAAAATGTATCGGGTCCGAGTGCCAGGTTGATTGATCTAATATGCCTGAGACATATGGATATTAAAGATATATGTTTCATGAATGTCTAACATGATCTGGAGGATAGAAATTTGGTGCGTGGATAGGTAGTTGCGTCAAAAACAGAGAGTTACGATGGGTCGAGGCGCGCTGAGTATGAAGGATAAGGTCGAGGTTTAGGGGCAAGATTGTTAGTTTTTCCAGCCTTGTTAAGAGAGATCCGGCAGGTAGACTGCCCTCCATTATGGAGCCGTAATTTATCCCAGCTGACGTTTCCAAGCCTCCGGCCACGGCCACGGCCATTATACCCAGCAACGCATTGTTCGACACACTATTTACTTTCCTTTAGCGCCTCAGCAAATTACTCCCTGGCCAAGTCAGTCAGAGTCATATCTCTCATAGACCAGACCTTACAACACTCCACCTATGTTCTAAGTTATACACACAGTCTAACTAATTTCTTTCCTGGAGTAGACTTTTTTATATCAAATACCTAGGACTCAATCTTAGTCCTGACAGACATTCGGAAGTATCGGGAGTTTTGGCTTGACCTGTCAATCCTTATGGGCCAAGTCTTACCCAGGATGAAGGACTAATGGAAGGTTGACAGTTTCTGTGTGGTTGCGGATTGATAATAGCTGGTAAGTCGGTCTTGTCCCGGTAAAAGTGGACCAAAATACCACTGGTCAGTGGTCACTGGAGTGTGTTGACAGATGAAGTGGAGGAGAGTAATGGTTTGCTCAAGAGGTGTGGTTCGGTGGTCTTACGTGATGGATGTGGCGCCTGGTTCTTAGTGAAGTCGAGGAGCATTTTCTTCGTCTTTGGCCAAGAATCAACTGAACCACCTTTCCGCGCAGCACCCGCCTTCAGGAATCATTCACTTAGAATGGCCCGTAAAGATGAGACAAAACACTTTGACTCTCAGCTTTTTAAGAACCCCCATTACGTATCATTGCTAGAGTCCATTACTTGCTCAGAACACTCGAGGGAAAAAAATTGGCGACAAACACTAATAATATTCGTCTCTCGCACTAATACTTTCATAGAACTTAATACCCCGTGTATTACCGCCTTGAAATCCCTGGACGCCCAGTCACATTGTAACTCATACAAACACGGTCATCAAAATCACTCAGCCAGATTAAGTGGACTTAACCTAAGCCATGCTAAAAACTTCTAAAAATGGATAAAGTGGCCATTACACGATGCAAAATATATGTACAATTAAATACTCTCTTAAAACTACTTTTTTTTTATTAAGACCGGTGTTCGTACTTGCGAAAAAGGACTTCTAACGCAAGATAACCTCTTTATTAGGCCCGGTCTCTACGCTGCCAAATGTTTTTTTGCGAAATAAGGACATCCGAACCAGCAGTTTTGAAAATTTGTCGAACTAAACTGAGGACTCGAAAGTGTTGGTTTAAAGCTGAAGACAATGTTCTGTGAGTTCAAGGTAGTTGGTAGGAATAATTAATAAGAACGGGACGGAAGGAGGACCTGAGCGTTGAGACAATACACGAAAAGACATGGGTCCTCACCTTTTTGGCTGACAAGGTGTGTGAACGGGGGGATGGAGAAGGAATGTCAGCAGGGGTCAAACACATTCTTTACGAGTGAACCAAAGATAGGGTCTTGAGGTCGGTGGAGACCTGGCGCCGTGAGCTGCCTACTCACTCCGGGGGGTCATTTACTCTTCTTCAAACGGCCTTTTGTCTCAAAAATCCCCACCTAATCCAATGAACCACATATCATTATTGTAATTCAGTTTGTTTTTCTTTTTTTTTCTTCTCCTACACTACACAACAAGTTATCCCCAGTCCGTCGCCGGTCCCGGGATGAGGATCCAAATAATCCAACTCCAAAACGATTTCTTGATATGGAGTGGTCCAAAATACTAACTACCAAAAGTCATGTGCTTACATAAATACTTCTCAGTCGGAGAAACAGAGAAAATAGAACTCGAAATTCTCAATGTATTTGTCGGAATCGTATATCGTATTGGACACGTTGTTCATGTTCTTCAAAACCCAAACCAAAGCCCCCTACATAAACTCTTTAGTATTCTAAACTTGTCTATCATTTAAATGCTTCATGGCACACTCACATTCATAGAAATTGCCCGCATAAAAATCCTCAACTTTCGGGAGCACATTCTCTCTCTCTCCAAATACTACTTACTACGACTACTATTAACTCTATTTCCTACAGTTTAGTTTTACCTATCAGACATGAGAGATCTGATAGGATTATATTCAAGTTGTTCTTTCCTATGAATGCATGCATGTAGATTGGATGTCAGCCTGCGGGTGACATTACAGGATAGGAAAAGTGTCGCTTCAAATGTCATATCTCATGCCCGTCTGTCTGTCTCTCTCTCCCTGATTCTGATAATAGAGTCATGGTACGTCGAAAACCGTTTTGTGTCTGCAAGAAAGTTTTGCCCTTCTCTTCCAGAACATCCCTCAAGAGTTGACGAGAAACGATTCCTTCCGCAACACTACATTAACATCTGATCCCCAAACTTTCTTGCATGTATCTGTATTTCTAGTCCACACGCCACACGGTGGTCCTCTGACACTCCGTACTAAAACTTCAATTCGACACAATTCGAAAACTTACACATCTGGGTTACTAAAAGCGGTGAAATATCTTTAAGCAAATGTTATTTTATTGATATTACAATTCACTACCATAATAACTACCATATTTCTTTCAGAGCAAGATGAGTACTACTACAGTTAACTTCTCGTTTCGTGGCTGGCTTAATACCACTTCACAACTTTTCTCCTAATTATTTATTACCCAACAATTAGTATTACTTTTCCAGCAAATTATTTCGGTGGCTGAACCATAACAGTCTCTATATAGACAGTTGGCCAGACATTGGTGGAAATAGCGAATATATACAATATTAAAAGTGTAGTAATTGGAATTATCTCACGATATGTATTATAGAAAAACCGTTAGAAATGTCACCGCATACATGATCCTACTAACTTGAGTGAAATTGTGTCACATAACAAGAAGCGAATAGGCGAAATTCTTCCATTATTTCGGTTCCTTCTACTTTGTTCAGATATTGCACATTGCACTCGTGAATGTCAAAACTTGGAGGCGTTGTTAATAAATATTGTGGCTCTCACAGGGTTGTGATTAGGAAATAATTTGATGATTACAAAGGTTGGTTCAGAGAATTTATCATCCACGTAAGGGTGGGGGGAAGTATTGGACAGTATCTATGTGGTCGACATTTATTGGTGTGGGAAGAGGCGTGTGAAGGACGGGAGGTGGGAGGACACCAAGACGTGATGAAAAGACAATCAAGGCAAATTGAGTGTACGGACAACAAGATGACGATTCTTGTACTAACAAAAACACAAGTTGTAACTCTGGAATTATTTTCTGTTTCTGGTCCAAAGAACATGGAAAACGCCATGTTTATTCCCCCTTCTTTTCTTGTCCAGTTCATTCAAAAAAAAAGTCCAGCGTGATTTATCACCGCCGTCCATCGTGTTATTGAGGTCTCTCTCTTGAAAATGACACTCCCGTGTAAGGAAATTGATGCTTTGGTAATAGAAAAGTATATACTCCTTAAAAACTGGTTACCCCCCTTTCTCTCTACTTGGACAATAATCATTTCACAAGAATCGTATATATGTCTATCAGGACTTCGTCATGTCAAGACTTCGGACGGGCGGATGGATTCACTGACGGACGGTAGCTCAAAATTCCGTAACAAACCAGCAGCATATATGAGGAATCGGACAAAAAATAAAACTAACACACACACACACAAATGCATCGACTTTTTTCTAAATTCTGGTTTCCTAAGAAGAAACTGGTTAACTGGTCGGTTCTTCTTCGGACTGGAATGACTCCTGTTCTGTTCCAGTACACACCATTACGATTACCTACTACATGGACATGTAAAGGTCGTTATCAGTGCACAGGCAATAATGGAAGAAC
>JAQGCA010000297.1:0-32297 GCA_034698945.1 Protaphorura quadriocellata
TTTCAAACTCCTCTCATCATTGCCGTTCCATCGACACCCCACTCGACACAGTTTTTACTATTCGGCCGAATATTCGGTCACAAAACCGAATACCGAATATTCGGTATTCGGTATTATTCGGTCCATCCCTAAGATCTTATCAACTTATTTCGTTTTATACAAAAGACCGAATATGACTGTTAGAGTGAGCTATAATTTGTCGTCCTACCATTTTATTTGAAAAAGTTGTGGATTTCTGTAATTGTATACTTCTAAGAATATTTGTATATAAATATAGGCTTGTAAAATTGTATTTTTAACCTCACTTTTTACATACAGGACTTTTGCATGATTGTTAGATTGGTTTTGTTTGAATCATTATTATTATTAGTCGATTCTCTTTTTTTTCAAATATAGTGCAAGGAACAAAGTGACGGAATGTTGGAGAAGGCCTGCGTCACCGTAGAAGCCGCAGCAAAAGGTGGAGGGGTTTACCCTGAAGTCCTCTTTGATGTGGCCAAACAGTGGTTCTCGCTATACCAAAAGGTAATTCTGTAGAAAATACTAACCGAACGTTCATGTTTTCTGTGAATTAAATCCATCCTCGAAACTTGTTTTCACAGCATTTACCTCTTGACGTGGATATTATGAACGAAGACTTCGGTCATCACGACGGTTTCTTAATTATTGATTCGTCAATGGATCCAATGAACCCTGGAAATCACCACCAAATGATCTCAGCTCAGACAGGACTACCTCCTGTGAACCCCAACAATCCACCATCCCTTCCTCCGTCAACGGCCTCAGGTCCCTCCGGTCCTCAAATGGAAATATTTCAAATGCCACCACAAGGACCTCCCCAAATGTCTCATCAAGCTCTTTATCCGATGTCAACATCCCAAGTGCCAATGGGGATTCCGTACGCCGCGGCTGCATATGGACCTCCGTTTATGCCAGCTGCATTTAACCCTGTTCCAATGGCCATGTACCCTCAGGTTATTTACCAGGCAAATTCAGCAAATAACCCGAATGGTGTTTCTTCCACTCCCACTGGATATTACAACCAACATCCCAACGCTCACCAACAACCAAATCAGCCTCCTTATCAGCCTCCATCTCTTCATCCCCTTCATTCTCATCAACACCACCCAAATCTCTTATCAGCCGGTCCTGCATTGCAGTACTACACACCATCGTCGACTGGAATTCAAGTTCCAATCTCGACATCCGGTGGTCATCATCTCCGACAACCTCAGTTCTTTCCAATGAGTCGTATTAGTATTCATCCGGGCCATAACCACTCCATGCAGGGCGGAATGAGCTTGAACTCATCAGGGCAATGTAATGTCGCCCCTTCACATTCTCACATGGCTGTAGTCGCGTCTGCTGCCTCGGCAGGAGTACCAGGTCACCCTGGAGTGACTCATAATGGTTACGGTCATGTCAATGGCCACTTTGTAGCGAGCCAGAGTCAGAACAATCAAGCCATGATGATGCAGCCCGCACAACATCCAAATGGCATGGTTGGACATCCAGGGCATGGTATGAACCACAGTCGAGGGACTAATGGACAACATCATGGACAGGTACTTTTCGTACGTGTCAAATATGACTTCGATCAGTCAGGGTCCTTCCAGAGTCGATACAGGTTGAAGTTGTTTTAGGAAAAATTAAACGTTTGAATTTGGAATTCAAGTAAACTTAAGTCAGATTTTTTATTTACCTGTTGACTGTCATTTCGCTAAATCTTTAAATATATTTACTAGTAACGACATTTAAAACCTTCGAGTAAAAAGAGAAAACAAATACTTTATTTTTGAGTCTTTCGAGATTCTACCTGGAGACCTTGGCCAGACGGAAGTCCCCTCATTCAACCAGTTTTACTGCTCATAACAAAAGTTTTGTAATTGCCAATATTCTAATTTCATAATATATTTAGCAGATGAATTGCGGAAACTCAATGATGAATCATCATAATGGTTTTGGAAATTATCCCATGGGAAATGGAATGAATTGCCTACCTCTGATTGAAGGGCCGTCCGCAAATGCTCCACCGCAGGTACGGTAAAAATGAACCTATGAAGGCATTGTCGTGATTTTCGTGGTATCCATTCCCAGACTGATTATAATACTCAAATATTTTGAATCTCAGGCTGGACGAGAGAGCTTAAGTACTCAAGCAACTGGACAGTCGGCAGTGAAAATGAAATATTTAATGTCGTCCTACCGTGTTGGAATGCTAGCCATGGAAACATTAGCTCGGCGTGTGCACGACGACAGGCCTGCAGCAAAGTTTGCAAGGAATCCACCGTATGGAGAAGATGTGAAATGGCTCTTATCGGTGTCGCGAAAACTTGGAGCTCAATACGTTCAACAATTTTGTATTTGTGCAGTGTCATCCATAGCAAATCCGTTTGTTCTACATGAGATCATTTTGGATCCCGCATTCATTTCTACAAGGTCAAGTTTGGCAGGGGTTTATCAAAATCCAAGGTCACCTTTGGCTCCACTCGTTCAAAAGTGTCAGCAGATGTACTTTCAATGTCTGCATCAGAAGCTTTACCACATAACTCTTTCAGAGTATGAGGACTTCGTAACAATTGTATGTACGGCTAAGCAAGCATTCCATCTCACTCTGGATGGTGGTAAGAATAATTATCTATAAATATGAGAAATGAGATATATTCTGGGGAATACGTATGTTGGTGAGAGTTCTCTATCGCTTTTCCCAATACTTGACCCCTGGAGGCCTAACCACTGATTTTCTTTTATTCTATAACTTGTTATCAAAGTTTCTGGACTTTTGAACTGTATTCTCCTCTTCGGATTCAAATTGAGATAATATTCTGACCAAAACCAATTCGTCATTTTTTGTAAATCGATCTGAGACCAACTTCGCTCTGACTCCCAATACAATAATACATATCATATCCAGGACACGTTTCTGACAAAATAAATTAAACGCGTATGCACCAGAAAAATTTAAATGAAAAAGGTTTATGAATGAACCGTTTGAATTAATTTCCAATCCTATTGTGTTCCTAAGTACACAGTTCGACACTTCATTCGTCGTAATTCAGTGCATTCCTAACATTCCTGCTGTCAGTACTAATCCTGTCTTTTATTAATCGAATTGCAGGTAGTCAATTCAAGGAATGGTTACAAAACTTGAAAAGGTAAGTTTTGCTGTACACTTTAGACATTAAGATTGATAATGAAATAATACAATAATTTGTACAGATCAAAGGCGTGTAAGAAAGATCTCTGGACGCAAATACAGACTGCACTTCAAGCCAACACAAAATGATGACCGTACTTCTTAGGAATCAATAAGTTGTTAGGAAAGCAAGAATAATTGTAGTTTCTCACTCCAAACATCCCCATTCCACCAACTTGGACGACAGCCGAATTTTGAGTCATTGTTCTGGAAGCAGAAAGTCGCTATAACCACTTTTGTAAATTGATAGAGGAGACTCCAAAGTTATTTGGCCTTGTGCGACAAAATCTATTCTCAGGCATCGCGATCTCGAAGATCAGATACGGTTTATATATAAACCTGGTTGTGGTTCATTTTTCAAACTGCGGTGAGAGTGAGAACTAATTAATCGCTTCCACGTGTAGTCGGTTGTACGTTCGAATTAATTAATTTTAATTTTAATTATAAGTAGGCTATTTCCCCATATTAGACATTCAAATTAGTCAAAATAATTCGAATAGTCCATCTTGATAAATCTTGACTTGGGTGGTTTATACTTATGGCAAAAATGGGGTTCACGAATTGTTAGTTAATGACACGTAAATCTGTATTTCATTTTTTTTCATTTTGGTTTTAAAAGGTTTTTGGTCGGAGCGAACTTAAAATTGTAGTAGACATGCATTACATGCAAATACATGTCAAATATCAATATCATTTTAGGTGCATGACGTTGGTAATATGTATCTCATCTATCATTGCATAATTTAAGACTTCTATCTGAGAAGCTCAGGGTATTTATTTATATTTTGTGTTAAATTTAATTTTTAGTTCAGTTATGAATCTACTCTTACGGAATGGTACAGAGTTTTTTAAGAGTTTATTCGTTTAAAGAGTTGGTCTTGGGTGGATGTTGTAAAAATTTTCGTTAATTATGGGATTCGTTCAGAACAGTCTTTTACATCGAGTGTCAAACTATTTCTAAATTGTAAAGATTTCCGATGTAGTAATGTTCACAGCACTAGCACTGTAGGTAGGGCGTGAAAATCAATTATTTTCAACCATTTTCACCGGCGGCTGGTAGTCGCATCCAAGAACGTAAGAACGTTTTTAGAAGCCTACGCTGTACGCAGAGGGAGAGACGTTCTGGAAATATTTCATGTTCAGCTTGAAAAGCACACTTAATATGCAAATTGAAATAGCCATATTTGCTCAACCAATTATTTTGGTATAACATGTAACACTCTGAATATTTAGATTGGATTTTTTCTAATTGATGTTTAAGTGGTGAGAATGTTCAAGACATTTGAGTTGATTTCGCTTGTCAGGAACATAGTGAACACCATAAGCGAGGATGCGAATTTTACAACGCACAAGGAGAACGTTAAGAGCTAACGTTGTTTCATTTTGAAGTAAGGAGTTGGTTGAATTTTTGAATGAATAATTTTGTGTCACAGGCGCACTTTAGTGCTGTATGGTTGTCCCAAATCATTATTACCTCAGGAAAATATTGATGATTGTTTTGAAAAATAATTAGTGAGCTACTTGCTCTTATCCATGCGATTTTCTAACTTGATCATCACTCACGAGGAAATTGGATAAAGACTGTGTTCAAATTAGTTTTTTTTTTATATTAAATATTCATTTTTTGAGTAGATGGTTTAACGCATTTGTGTATGGGATCATTCGATGACATCTCAATGAGTTCAGTTTTAACGTTCTTTGTGCCAGTGATTTGTTTCACTAATTTGAGTCTGTGTCTTTTTGTTATTTAATCTTCCCGGGCACTTTTCCTTTGTCTGAGACAGTCAGCTAAATCTATTATTTTGTGCGAACCGAACCGAATTTTGGTTTATCGCTGCTCTATACAAAATTTTATTGGACCTCCTTCAAACTGTTTATATTTCTGGACCAGTGTCAGGGCACCTTAGGTCATGTGACGAATTAAAAGTTGTGTGCTGTCTTCGTAAATTCGCATCGTGAAATTTAACCGTTTCATATCTCGACCTTGCACACGCTCAAAAATAAAGCAAATAACGAATTCTCGAAAATGGAAAGGTAGGAATTTAATTTCACAGAATGAGCAAACGAGGAATTATTGAGGCTTCTCAAAAAGGATGTTTGTTGGTGAAGGAGTTAAGTTAAACTTTTCATTTTGGTGAATGCAATGCGCTTCACTTGTTCATTTTGTCTCGTGAATGAAACACGATTTTGCGATAATAATTTCTGAATTCATATTTGTTCTGGTTGGTAAAATTAGTAGTAAGGAATTTCATTCAGTCTATGAGTAATTCCGAATGAGAATTGCAATTTTGTATTCCGTGGAGGGTTCGGTTCTGCCTTCATCCCTACACTGCATGTATTATTTTGCGATTCCATATTCTCAATATTATCTGAATTTCTGTAAGACTTGGAAAGACGAAAACTGTTCTAAATGCACGTAGGCACGGCCCGTTGATTGAACTTAGTGAAGAGAATAATTCGTTTCATAAACCAATTTGATTTCAAATTTTAACGTCAGATTGGATTGGGTTCGACGACTGATTTTTGTTCATACTTTAATAGTTGCATCATTCATTTGACCTTAGACGAACATCAATGCAAAAACTGTCGTGGAAAGGTATGGGGTGACTAGCTTTTCTAGTTCAGTAATGAAGCGAAAAGCTTGACCCATTAATTTCTTTAGTTCTAGTTTCCATCAAGACTGAGTTATATTAACAAACCGATAAGTTGTTGTTCAAAGTTACGTTTACCAAAAAAAGGTTTGATTATGAATTAGACTAAAATAGGTAAACATTTAAAAGTTCAAATTCCGAACTGATAAAAAATACGGATTAACGTAAGTACATCTCTCGTCGATGTAATATGCGTAATAATGTTTAGATTTAGTGTTCCCGCAGCACGTGTTATTCGGCATGTCGAATGTGTAGATTTGTTAGAAATTAATGTAAGCAATCGCAAAAATTGAATATAAAAGAAGAAAGCAAGAAAAAAATGATGGAAATTAAGGGGCCTACAAAGTAACATGTAAATCTTTAGATCTAGATGTTGACAGAAAACAGGGAAATAATGTTTCATCTGTTAGGCTTCTTGAATCTTAAAGTTTTAAAGTGAAACCATACAAAACTTATGCATACACGTAGACACGGTAAAAAGTGTCCTCAGTTTAGTACTTAGTGGCTTATCGCGTTACTGTTTATAAATTTTGAAAGCAAGAAACAAAAGCAAAAGGAATTGGTTCGTTCAAAACGTTTTTTTTTTCCTTGAATTCGAAATATATTTTATGTTCAAGCCACTGGCTCGTACTGAAATTCGATTAATACAAGTTTCAAATTGGTACATCATATCTTTTTGTTTTTCGATTAAGCATGGTTTTGATTTTTTGTGTGAATAAATGGCAAGGAGGACAAGGAAATCCTTCAAAACAACAAGTGCAAATTATGAATAATTCAACCTTTTTATATGATAAATACAAGAAAAGTTATTCGTGTAGTAAATCTCCGTCGTTTTTCGGTGTCGTCGTTAAATGTGTCTTAGACAAAAGTGTTTATTCGTCCTCATAAAAGTGACTCTTCATTGTTGTTTAGTGTTCATGTTAAATGTTGTTTATATTAGGAAATGAGGTCACTTTAGTATGTAAAATTATGTAAGTCTTCACAACCCGTTCGTTTTAGCGTAGCGTCCAATTTTGTTTAAACACATTCACGGTATTATTCGCTCAAATTCAATTAATTATTTGTCGGTTTTACATAAACGAATATTTTGTAAGATTCCATGTGTCGAGCTGGAATACGTCTAAGGCACTTTTCCCAGACCCACATCACAAACGTTATAGATAAGACGATAAGAGCAAAGAGTAAATTGATTGGGATTCGAGTATTTCAAAAGAATACAAAATACGATCTCTATTTCTCGAGTTTGCTCTGACTTGTAATTCAATTTATCCGGATAATACACTTCTGCTCAGTAATCCCTGGATCCGAGACAGGGTCAAAGACCTGACCTTTCCTGTCGATGCATCGGTATTAAATTCAGTTTCAGAACACACTAGTCTTAACCGGCAAATCATTGCGTAACGGCATTGACATTGCTTCAAAAATATTAGCCATGCTGTTTGTAATAATTATTAGATCTTTGGAATACATAAATGAAAAATAAAATAAAATCACAATTTTGTGTATTATGTCCCAGCCCACTTTTGTGTTCATGAATTACTGATTTGATATTTTCGCACTTGCAATGTGTGAACACTTTCTCTGTCGAATTCCGAGTCGAAATTTTTGGATATAAGAGACAAGAGAACTTCCTATTTACGAATTTTCAATTGTCATGAGATGATTTTAAAATTGATGTACTACCCGAAATAGTATGTAAATCAATTATAATACAAAAAACTACTTTCCGTTCCCCCGATACCTTTATTCATCAGAAAGAGGTTACAAAATATCAAGTGCCAACTTGCGTAGGTAAGTTCTCAAACAAAAGTTTTTTTAACTCCAGTAGTTGCTTCCAAAAGCCTAGCAAGTAACAATAATTTAAAGGGTTACAAAAAATTCCATCAAAATTAATTCATAACAATTCTCATTAGGAATTGTATATTTCCATCCGCTCCCAAAAATTTCAAGAACGAAATAATTTCCAGTTATAATACGTAATGCTTTTCACGTTTCATTTCATTCATAAAATTGACCCAAATCAATTAACAAATGAGCTTGAATCCGAACTTTCTGTGGTCCATTTGAACCCTTGTTATCCAATGCTACGATTGTGTTTGTGTAATCGTATTCAATTGTTAATCCCAAAACCGGAGGGTCCCGTTCAGCCACATCACCACCACCACCTCCCTCAGTTTTTTTCTCTACAAGTCTCTCAATATCCAAGTAGACAGCTGCCTTGTTTGCCTTTCTCCAAGGAATAAACTTTGGATTATCATTGTAATCCGGTGTTTCGGTGAATTCATCAAAATCTGAAGTTTCATCCTTTGGAGGTAAAATCAATTCTATTTCGGGTGGAACCAAACAGCAGTTCATTTTAAAAATTTCATTTCGTATCGGTAGAACAGAAATCTCCTTCACCATTTGTGTTTGTGGATTAAGAGACAAGGATTGGTCTGTCGTTGAAGACTCCAACTCTTTCTGAAGTGCACTCAAGTTGTCTTTTTTCAAAGGTGCGAAAGCGAATGGCAAAAATTTGATTGTTGTTGGAAACTGTGTTGGATTTGCAAGGCGGAGGACGACTCTTGCCTTGGTTCCCGGAAGAAATTCTTCAAGTGGAGTCATTAATCTCACGTGCGGAACGTGAAGATAAGCATTCAATTGTATCTTAAACTTAATGGATGCTGGAGAATATTCTGGTTTGCAAATGTTCCTTTCACAGACTCGACAACGAAGAGAGCGTTTAACAAGTAAATGCTTCCGTGTTGGAAGAAGACCAGAATACGAAGTCGGTTGTGTCTCAGGTTGATACAGGCGCTGCGCTAATACAGTGGCTAGAAATATTAATTATGTCAACTTATTAACTTCTCGAAAGAGTGATTCAAAAATATTTACTTTGTGTCACTAACTTTTTGCAGAGATGATTTCTTCATTATAAAACTCATCCGTCAACTCAGGGAGATCTTCTAATCCAAGAGTAGGGGCCGTGTAGGGTGACGGAGGAATCGGTTTTCCAACCTCTTCTGGGTTGGCAACTGGAAAACGTTTCGGTAGAAGATGAGCTACGCCATGACGTCCCTGAAAGTCAATTAAATCAGCTATTAATGGTAGCTGATATTGAAAACTTAGTTATATAAGAACGATTTATATCGTTTTACAATTCCGGAATACGATTTTACGAGCCCTTATATTTGCCCTCCTTTCAAGAACTTCCACACTTGAATTAAAATTTGATTGAAGCCGAAGAACAAAATCATATGCAACATATAAACTGTTTAACTCACAGCTGCCAAGAATTTGCTCTTATGAACATATTTCTTCTCTCTTGAGGTTTTCTCTCGGGTGGCCAACATCCGAAAGTATTCACTGATTTCTTCCAAATGATGTGCCCCTGGATTCACCTGTACATTGAAGAAAATAATTTTCGATTATACTGTGTACAAACACCGAAGCCTTAGTTGAGTCCACGGGCTAATAATTGAATTGTTACCGGCTCAGTCCAAGGTCCAGTTGGACTCGTTGCGTCCGGAATAGAGGCTTCTCGTGAAGACCACCGACAACAACTACACAATAAATAGTACAATTTCCTTTGCACCAATTTGCTCGAGTCTTCTTCAGATGGAACGGAAGTTGTTGCGCCTCGGACAGATAGTGATTGTGCACAACTTGGACAGTCATAGCAGGTATTGCAACTATTCAAAAATTCGAAAGATCACATTACTATTTAAATCTGTCAAAGTGATGGTTCCGTAAAACTTCATAATACAAGCATAGCCAACATGGATAGGTTGAACAATAATGTCGTGTGTTATAGGGCCAAAATCTAGCGGCAAAATCCACCTTAAAGTAACCACTAAAGACTAAACCTTACACCGTGTGCGACGGAAGAATCGAACCCTCATCGTATATGCTGTATTGAAAGTTTTACGGTATCGCAGTAACATTAACCGGATATTCTTACAGATTTCTCTTTTGTTTGGCCTCGGCTGAGGGCATATTTTCTGAACAGTTTCCACAAAAATGAGAATCCACTTCATGTGAAACACAATAAGGACATCGAAGTCTTAAGCAGTGACGACAAAAATGGACGAAGCAAATTGGTTGCAAACTCCCACAACAGCAAATGTACTTGACCGTGTCCAGATTAAAAAGGTGTGCCATTCTGTCCTGAATTTTGAAAACGCCCTTTTCTTTTTAAATCAAAACAATCAACAGTAATTTCCAAGAGTTTGGGAGACGTGGAATGAAGAATTTAAAAAAATATAAAACACTGTTCTTACCTGTAGACTCTGTAGTGTGGTCACATTAAATCTGAATCCAAATATTGACAAGAGGGTTTGGATTTTGAAAATGAACAAATTTTTAAACACCGAACAATAACAACTTTTCCACTACTTTGTCATTTTTATCTTTCGCGGAATCATTTGTTTGACTCATCATTCGAGTAAATTCAATCACTAGGTGTCTCGCACAGAAATTGAGTGGCCAGACGCTTTTAGATTTACTAGATATCTAGACCAGTAGCAATTTGCGAAAGCACGTACTTAAATCTGTAAATGAGCTAAAATTTCAGAAATTAAAGATCAAAGTTTCTGTGGTCCCCATGAAAGTTGAATAAATGCCCTTTTCGACGTTTTTAATGTCAATGTTGAATGGTAGGCATATAGATATAGTAGGCAGGTGTAGATGCATAACAAAAAAATTTGAGAATATTTAACACAACATTTTCTGTCTAGATTTTTATTGGAGACACGAAAGAATTTAAGGAAAAACGATTATTTTAAGATATAAAGGCGGAGAAATCTTCACTTCCGTAGACGCAATTCACTTTTTCCATGTAAGGGGGTCCCAAGTGTAAAGAAGTGTTTGACTGAACTACTGACCTCCAATTAACTGGACTGGTCTCCTTGTTAGATTCCTTCACCAGGTCAATTCTAGTTCTAAGCTGCAGATTCTAATTTGGAAGATTGTAATTCTTTTCTGTTATAATATTTTCTTAATTCTCGAGAAAATAATTACACCTTTGCTTTATTTTCCGGAATACATAGAAATTAAAAATATGTTACAGATTATATTTTTGAGATGGATATATTTTTAACATTGATTTTTATGTGTTCAGATTTTCAAAATTGCATTTGATGTGTCCAGCCAGTTCCAATCTCAGCCAACCTTCAGAAAACCTTTCATGTTATATAATGCCAGATACCCTCCTTCTTTTAGTGTCGAGCCTTTGTCTTTTTTAAATAGTGATCCTCTGTTTTATGTTATTTTCATTATTTTGCAGTCAGAAAAGAGCTCGATGCATTTTCCATTTTATTTAACTGTTTTAATAACTGTCACTCTCACACATATCGTAGAATTAGAATCTTCAAGCCTGTATCTTTCAATGTCGCAATGTATAAAATTGTACTGACAACTAAATTTGAGTAAATGTCACTGGAAGGAATTAATTCTGTTATGACTGTATAAATAATGACATTTATTTACATACTTAATTGTAGAGAATGTTCTTTGAAAATTGGGTCTAAAATATCCAGGAAATAGAAGTAAATTTTGACAATTATATTTGTTAGGAATAATTACACGATAAAAGTTAAAGAATAATTTCGTGTATTACAGAAAAAAAATTCAGGGCTTATATTTCGGCAAAGCACCGATAAGAAATTAATAGAAAATAAATATAAAATAATGAGTAGTCAAGTAGCAGATAGTACTGGGTAAGACACATTGAAAAAACTTAGGACACTTTTTAATTAGTTCACAGTAATCCCTTTTATTGCCTTAGTGTGGATTACTGAGATGACTTAACTGGGTCAGATGCGGGTTTATTCCATTCATTCCGAATGAGTAATGTTGGTCATTTTTTTTTCGATTCATTCTAATCAGAATCATCACGTTGTCGCATCCAACCGTAGTATAAACTAATTCTATTGTGATTTGTGGTTAAATTCCTTACATCCATACCTCCAAAATAAATCTCTGTTATACTCACCATAATAGCACCACATTCTATTATTATTGGTTCTTATCTGGATAATTCCAAATGAATTTACATCGTGGTTCAAAACATTTTCTCCCCTACTGTCGAATACTAATACGAGGGTCAACAGAAAAGAACATGACAAGCTTATTCTAGGTATCGGCATTGGTATCGGCCTGGGTGTTGTCAATCCAAATGGCTGAACTGCGTAGGAATTTAAGATTAAACAATTCTGGGGACTAATGTTTGACATATTCTCGACGGACGATAAAAAATCTAAAATCTCCAAGCCTCTCTTGGAGGGCTTTGGAAAACGGCTATGTTTATGAAACATACCGACTGTACGAGGGTTGTACTTAAATTGATATATTTTTGTCTTACGTTTATCGGTGAAAAAATGTGGTGAATTTGTTTTTGTGGAGAAAGTTCGAAACCAAAATGCATACAAATTTTGTGAATGTCTAGTCGGCAAGTATTACTAAAGTAGTCTAACCGCAAGAATAAATCGTGGATTGGCTCGTTCCTTACACTTGGGTTGATAGGTAAAACAAGGAACAATTCTGAGGATGGTTCATCCTGCTGTCTTGTCAAGACAGAAACAGTAAAATCCACTGGAAAGAAAATAGCTACTTCTTTGGCACTTCAGAGGGGGTATGACCATATCAAGTAATACTGCCTACTCAGAGTATTACCGTACAGTCTTGGAGAATTTCAGACACGGAATTAGATCAGAAAAGCGGTGGAGAAAGCAGAACGGAAAACTTTCTCTCTTACCCCGGGTCGTATTCCCAGAAGCTATAAATGTTGCCCTGAAAGGTCAAATTTATTTGAAATCCCGAACACAGCCTATAGCACATATCGTGATGGCGGTGATTATTTTATGTTTCGACGTTTGAAGAAACACCTCAGCGGTAGACCCTACATCATCCATAAGGAAGTGAGATTGGAGGTGCAGAGTCTTTTAAACTAGCACCCGAAATCCTTTTTTAAAACAGTTATAGACAGTCCGATATCAAAATGGGAAAGGTGTATTCAACTCAGATATCTCTACTTTCTACTCGACTCTCTCTCTCTACTGGATACTCCGTATTGAAAAGTAATAACTTCAATCGTGGTAATTATTTTCCATTTTGTAGTTACGTTACCGGTGGTTTACGTTATTTATGGGTTACAAATAAAAATTGTACAGCATGTTCGAGCATTACTTATTTCACCCCATAAGCACGTGAAATTAAAATGACTCACACTGTCACACCAACCGGACCCTTTCTTGAGGGTTCATGAGTTTTTTTATAGAGTCCAAAATTAGTGGTTATTTTCGAAAGAACTCTCAAAATTATTATCAAATCTTAAGTTAAGAAATGTTAGACCTTAGATAATAAAAAGTATATATTCGATATATGCTTTTGTCTTATCTAACTGCTAGACAATTCCAATTACTGTACAATCGTACGCAACTTGTGTATAATGTAGTGATATGATTTATTTTGATAGTGAAAATTGTAGCTTTCCATCCACAATTCCAAATTAACTCGATCAAAATGAAATATCCTTTATAGCCTAATATTGACGTTGTAGTAAATTTTCCCGACTACCACACATTATCAAGTGAAGTAGAGTATGTACGCAGGATGGACAGAATTGTAATTCTAAGCTCAATTAACAAAACTCGAGATAGAAATTGTTTCGGACAGGACATGATTTTATATAGAACATAGTCTATTACATGATTCACAAAATGTTAAGATATTTCATCTTATGACATTAATTAACTTGTTCGTAAACGCTTGAGCCATACGAATTGCAATTGATTGATGCATGTATTTCTATAATGCACACAAATTGCTTACGTCAAACACATTCAATCTGAGTTCAAATACAGGCGTATTAAAATCTATAATCTACATACAAATTATGGATTCCAAGAATTTACATAAACATTGAATTTTAGCAATTCCAGACTCCATAGGGTAATCTACTGGTGGCACCTTCTGAGGTGCTAATCGAAAATTAAAACTCGACCAAATAAATTTTAAATCAGTTTGTATGTAGGATATTTTGAAGAGGTCAAATTAATATTTTACATTACACAAATTGTTAATTGAAACTTGTTTGCTATATATTGTACGCACGTGTCATATTTCTGAGTGGTCCTTCTGATACTATTGAAGGAAGGATGAGGCGCATTAAAAATTGAGACTTGATTGCATTCATTGTTTTGCATGTGCGGATTAATCGTTCTTCATGAAAGTAAGTTGGATAGAATTACACGGGTAAAACTCAATGCTCAACGCAAGCGTGAGGGTTATTATAAGTTGTAGAAGCTTAGAAGCTCTAGAATCTAGAAACTCAGGCTAGTACCTAAATCTTGGCAACAACGTTGGAAAGCATGCACGAATAGACCAAATGTGTTCTATCCCATTGCATTACATACACAAGAACATATAACAATTCCTTTTAAAACGAACGAGTACGACACTTGTTCTGAACCAGTTGTGATTTGTCAGTCTGGCCACTACGACACAATAATTGTGTCAAAATAATATTCAAGTCCAGTAGAGGAGGTCTTGAAAATTAATTAAGTATTTTGTGTTGTATTGTGCAACCAGATTCCAGAATGGAGACATTACCCAAGGAAGCTACGATTCAACTCCGGAAAAGGCACATCGGGTGAGTGACCCAGTTTTAGTCGCTCAGATTCTGAAACTCTTGACTATAGGCACATTTCTTTTACTTTTTCTGTCGTTGACGCTGTTGTCGCAAATTTCTTACCCACAGTATGATTGGCAAATTATCATCATTGCGGTTAGAATCATCGGAGGAGTTGAGTTATCGTTGTACCTTCAGCTGTTCAGCTGTCAGCAAACCTGTACAGCACAGTCGCGAAATTGAAATTAATAATTCGTGTTATTTAAGTTTCGCAATATCAATGGATTGAATCAATAAATTTTGCAATGAATAATCTACAACTTCGATTTTTTCATCTTTTACTCTTTGACTGGAGTGAAACTTTCACTTTCTGTAGGGGGAAAAGAGGTTCGCAAATATTATTGGTTACAGCTGCGGAGCTGTAGGTACTTCATTGCATGCAAGTACGACTCAGGTTTAAGAGTCAATCAAATCGAAATATAAAAACGGATATCACACACACACACACCAATTTCAGGAATACGTACATTTTGCATGTATCCTTTCCTTTGGTAACTTTCACTTGTGAAAGTAGAATGAAAGTTAGAAGTGGAGAAACGAATAAGGAATTGAACTCGTAACCCCAATCTAAAGAAAAGTCGGTAAATTTCAATGAATTAAATAGTGAATATAAATGTTGGTTTCATCACAGCTGATTGTAACTTCTGGGCAACCTTTCGCCCACATATTTTGTATGTGGAGAGCTGAAAGTAGTTCAGTACAATCCAAAATGACACTTAAATTTTTATGCTGGCCTACATTTAAAAAAACATTAAAACTGAATTTTACAACTGGCAAACTTTCTCTCCGTATTTTTAATTGTATTAAACTCATGATATTAAAATGTCCAAATCCTAGATCTGTCGTAACTGTCCGCAGTTGTTACGAATTATCAGCAAGTTACATATCAAGATTCAGATCTATCATTTCATTCAAAAATTTAATCCTAATCCAGATTAAATTCCTAATCATTCCAGAGAATTTCACTTGCAATAAATATTCTTGCGAAATAATATTTGAATGCATGTCAAATTTGATGTCCCGTATTATTCATGCACAGACAGAAATTAACTATTGGCAAGTCGAAGGACAGATGAAGGGCAAAGTAATTCATAATTTGTAGCATCCAAGATTATAAAAGAAAGTGTCGAGACGTTCGGATTATGAAGTCTAAACCGCAACTGGTTAAGACTTCCCGAATGATGAGACACTATGTAGTTCGGCATGAAAACCAAGGATATACCCCTGCCTTGTGTAATATTTTGATTAGTCATGCATCAATAAAAATGAAACAAGCGTAGTGCTCTTCATGGCTGAAATGTTACTTAACCATACTCAAATATTTGCACACCTTTTCGGCACTAAAAGCAACGAGTAGAAAGCATTTTGATTGCAAATAAATGCGGCTAAGTCATGCTGAAGATTAGGAGCGTGTAAAAGCGTCAGACGATACCAGAATAATAATTAATCAACTCATTCTCTATTTTTTCAGACCATCATGTAAACTATTTTTTAAACAAGATCCTGTCAAAATTGTCCGGGCAGAAGGTCAGTACATGTATGATGAGAAGGGCCAACAATATTTGGACTGCATCAACAACGTCGCTCACGGTATTAATAATTAATAGCGTCAGAAGTCTAAATAATTTTTATTTAGACTTCCGGCTACCGTTTAGTCTAGATCAGGTCATATTTTAGTGGATGCCATGTGTCCAGTAACGCTTCCCATTACAAGAGTTACCTGATTTAATCAGGATTTCCTGCAATAAAGATTAGAGTGCCTCGAACGATTGATTCCAAGGCTAACAACACTTTAAAATCAATTGGAAATAATAAGTATGATTGCTTCGACTTTGAGATAATGAGGTGACAGTGGAGATCGGAAAGTAATTTAATTACATCTTGAGCGGAGACCAGAGGAAATTCCTGCACTCTTAACCTCTTGAAAGTCGAAATATTTTATGACACTTGAAATTCTAATTTCTTAAGAATAAGGCGGCCTTCAGTTGATTTCTATAGTTTCAATACATGACATGTATGTACCGAGGAGATTGGAAGGAACGTCATGACTATTTTATTTTCTAAACTATAGTGGGACATTGTCACCCGGATGTGGTGAAAGCAGGATCGGATCAAATGGCACTGTTAAATACGAACAATCGATTCCTCCATGACAATCTGGTCATTTATGCCAAAAGACTCGCGTCACTTTTTCCTCCTCAACTCTCGGTTTGCTTTTTTGTCAACTCTGGGTCAGAAGCAAATGATTTGGCACTAAGATTGGCACGAGCTCATACTAAGAAGCAGGATGTCATCACATTGGACCAGTAATTACGCCACACTAAATAACATCTACATAATATGCGACAATTTCGGCAAATAATAATCCAAGCCGTGTCGACATTGAAATAAGGGAATTTCAAATTTGCACATAAACAAGTCGTAAATAAATGTGCGAAACATGGTATGTTGTTCATATGGGATTTTGTTACAGTGCTTACCATGGTCATGTCACTTCTCTGATCGAGATTTCCCCTTACAAATTCAATATGCCTGGTGGTGGTGGAAAGCCGGAACATGTCCATGTGGTAAGATCTCGGTTATAATGAAATCTTGATTTTCTCTTACTGTACAATTTGGTGTCATTCTTAGGCTGATTGTCCGGACATTTATCGTGGAAAACATAGGGATGTGGATAATTCCCCAGAAGAACTTGGGAAAAAGTATGCAGACGATGTAAAATCATTGATTAAGAAAGCCCGAGATAGTGGACGTCAAATTGCAGCTTATATCGCCGAAAGTCTACAAAGTTGTGGAGGACAAGTTATATACCCGCCAGGGTATCTCAGGGGTGTATACAGGTGAGAATTAACGACATTTAAGTACCCGTGAATTTCTCAATTCAATATTGTTATCTCTTGGATAGACATGTTCGAGAATTTGGCGGAGTTTGTATTGCTGACGAAGTACAAGTCGGATTTGGGCGGTCAGGGAAACATTGGTGGGCATTTGAATTACAAGGCGAAGACATCATTCCTGATATTGTAACGATAGGGAAACCAATGGGAAATGGACATCCAGGTATTTTTGCCACAATAAAAAATTACGTTTTATCGACATGCTTTAAAACATATTTTGTTCTACTTTTCAATCCAGTGGCTGCAGTCGTGACAACTCCTGCAATAGCAGCAAGCTTTGCTCTGACTGGTATAGAATATTTCAATACGGTAAGGAATGATAAATTGATTATAACATCAAGCGACTAATATGTTATCTTGCTTATGCAGTACGGAGGAAATCCAGTCTCTTGTGCCATTGCAAACGCGGTGCTGGACGTAATCGAAAAGGAAAATTTACGAGAAAAATCAACGCGCGTTGGAAATTATTTGATGAATTCCTTGAAACAACTCATGGACAAACATCCCATTATAGGTAAGAAAAATAATCTTTCTAAGAAAAACTGAGTCCAAGCAGACAAGTCGAATATTTAAGATTCAATATTTCAGGGGATGTCAGAGGTGTCGGACTTTTCGTGGGAATTGATCTAGTCCGTGATAGAGAATCAAGAGATCCTGCAACTGAAGGTTGGACTACCGGACATAGTTTATTCATTTTTCGTTCCAGTGTTATTTAATTGGTGTATTTTATTACTGAAATTAGAGGCGACACACATTATTGCTCGTTTGAAGGACGAATTCATTCTACTCAGTGCGGACGGACCATACAGGAATGTGTTAAAAATTAAACCTCCGATGGTTTTCACTCAAAGCAACGCTGACCGTTTGGTGGCTGTATTGGACGAAGTTTTAACTGAAATAAAGGATTCCGGAGTAAGGAAAATAAGTCTTAATTTTAATGTCTAAAATACGGGATACAGAATAAACATATCTTCCCCTTGACTTATTTACTTTCCAGTTGACGCTGGGTGAAAGCACTAACGGTGGCAATGTGTCCCTGAGTCCTTCAGAGAGAAGAAAGTTGCTTGAGTGTGATGCTCAACCAAATGGGAAAAAAGTTAAAATAATTGAAGAAGTCGGTCGAATTGAAATATAAAAGAACATCCTCTGAAGATCTCAAATTCATTCGAAATATATTGCTCTCTCCCAATCTAACTGTTGCAGCGCAGCAAGTTTAGTTATGACGTAAAACTATTTGTAATTATACAGTTCTCTAAACTCTTCCTTTAACATCCCTTTGACAGACTATACCGCGTCTACAAGAAATCGGTACAAAAACTATTCCAAGGGTTTGTGCACTGTACGCGCAAATCATTCGCCAAATCTTTATAAAATATGTCAAACCACAATACAAACAAAAATGAAATCTTCTTCCTGAATTCAACTTTTTTATTTGCCTCCATGAATGCTGATATATCTCAAATCTGAACTAATAAAATAATACCAGCTGTGGGAATATTCTTGATTACCACAAATATCAGTTCAAGACTGAACTTATTAGAGTCACACAAAACTATTGCTCCGTGTTATTCACCGTCCCAAAAGTCAATACACATACAACTAAATGAGTCTTTATTCGTAATGGAACAATTTAATATGGAATCCAGTGCAGGAAGAGATTTACATGTCAGAGGTCAGATCGAGTAAAAAAACCTTGGTGGAATAACGGAAGACTTTTGCAGTGTATTGTGTACTGACTTTTGGAACTGTGGATTAGAATTTAGAAGCTAACAACAAGTCCTTCGTATTCTCCACAGTTTAGTATCTCAAGTATAAATTAGACTAAAGTATATTATTTCAGATCGTAATTCATCTTTCGAATGACTACAACAAGTGAGCTAGATGTAACACTAAAAAAGGTACATCTATAATGACTATAAATTATTTTTAAACTTCACTTTCGAGGACAAATTCTTGGATGCTGCCTGCACGGTGCTGGGAAGCTAATAAATTTTCAGTTATTGAAAAAATTGGACTCTATAATATTTTTACTCTCTAATAATAGTGACTCGAGTTATTAAACATGCACAGAGAAATAGTTTGCAAGATGGTCTAATTTTAACATCACAATTGAGTACTGCATGCATACGTAAGCCTTAACAACTTGGATTTTTTAACCAATTCTATTTCTTGAAGAATCGTAATGCAATTTTTCCCGGTATATCCTTTTTGGTGATCGAAGTGAGACGAACCTTCACCGTTTTGAATCCCTGACTCAGAATAAGAGAGCTGAATTTTTAATCGAACAATACGCACTCATGCATGCCAAATTGGAAAAAAAAATTCTTTGTACAATATCTAATTACGTTATGTAAACATAATTTCCAACTAAAAATTCTCACTGTATGTAACGTACGGTCCACTTGATGGTCGCAAAGAAATAATGCCTTAACTAGTCATTAAAATTTGACAGAGTACAAGTACTTGTGCTTTTGGAGGAAATGATGGCGGAGTGTAGGATTAATCCAGCTTAGAATACATGTCTTCCAGTTGTGGCTTAAAATACGTTTTCAATTGAGGTCGTTTGGTTTTGAGTGTTGGTGTTAAGAGTCCATTTTGAACTGAAAAGGGGTCTGGGTGAAGGTAAATGTCTTTAACCTGTTAGAAGAATGGAATTCAAATTTAATTGAAAATAAATTTCTCTATACCTTCTTAAATCCCAAACGTTAAAAAATGAAAATATTCACCTGTTCAAATGACTTCAACTGTGCTTCCTTTCCAAGTCTTATCATTTCTGCTAGAATCATTTTCTTCACAGCTTCATTACTGCACAATACGGAAAGCGTCCCATCAATATCATTATCAACTGCCCATTCCTTCAGAGCTTCAACATCAGGCACTACAATAGCTATGACGCAGGACTAGAATAAAAATGAGTTAGTTTTGATTTGATTTTTATTGTCTGATTCTATTTTAGAACTGGCAATTTAAATATCATTTTATGGATTATACCGTACCTTGAGGGATTCTCCGTACACATATACTTGTGAAATAAAGGGACTTCTCAAGTAAATATTTTCGATCTTCTCAGGTGCAATGTATTCTCCTTGTGAAAGTTTGAATATGTGTTTCTTCCTATCGATGATTTTTAGAGTTCCATTCTAAAAGAGAATTTACCAATAAGTCACAAGTGCGGCATAAAATATCTGAACACTAAAAATGATAACGAATGAAATCATAAAATGAGTGAAAAAATTACCGGAAGCCATTTTCCAATATCTCCAGTATGAAGCCAGCCATCTTTATCAATAGTGTCTCTGGTTCGTTCTGGGTCCTTAAAATATCCTTTGAAAACGGTTGCTCCTTTTACACAAACTTCACCCTGGCCAGCAGAGCCGTAGTACCTATGATTGCATGGCAATAATAGCGTCACCTAAATTTTTAACTCATATTTCGGAACAAAGCACAATGTCTAATCAAAGACAAGTTTCCGTTCAAGTAAAATTAAACTTACTCCATGTCAGGTACGTCCACCAACTTGACACAACAACAAGCAAGAGGTGGTCCAACGTGCTCAGGAACACTGTCACCCTGAATGGTCAATGTACAGGGACCCACACATTCGGTTTGACCGTAACCTTCCACAACCTAATCCGAGTTGATTTTAATAGTGTTTCACAATTGTTTGAAACATGTCAAAATCATTCGTGTTGTACTTACAACACATCCCAAAGAGCATCGAATGAAGTTCAGTACACGTCCACTGAGTGGAGCAGAACCGACGACAAGAAGTCTAACTCTTCCACCCATGCTTTCTTGGACTTTTCGAAATATAAGAGTGTCCCAAATCGAATTCTTTCTTAGAATTCCTTTCTGCATCTCAGCAGTTTTACTGTTCAAAGCCATTCGGAGGAGTGTTCGCTTCAATGTTGACCCGTTCACGGATCCGATAACCTGAAATTAGTGGACGATGTCATGAAAATTTTGAATTCATTTTGTTTCATGAAAATTCAATTTTTTACCTTATCATGAATTCTGTTGAGCAAGCGAGGAACGGCTGGCGTGAGTGTAGGTTTTAAAACTTTAAAGTCATCTGTCGAAAGCAAATTATCGGTATATTAAAAATTCTGGATATACAGTTAATTTCAGCATATTTCGTCCATTATACCTATTAGCTGTCTTATGTCCCCTCCGTAAAACCCAACGGAACCACCATGCATGTACATCGCCACCTGCATTTCCAGAGATAACAGAAATATGAATTAGAAATTTATTTATAACTAAATTTAAAAAGCGTGAGGTTTTTAATTTATTTACCTGACAGCAGTGCTCTAGCATATGAGCTAGTGGAAGGAAAGAGATCATGATGTCGTATCGATTTGGTCGATGTTCTCCTAATTGAAGGCAAACTGCTGAGACGTTCGCAATCACATTCTCATGAGTCAGCATAACCCCTTCAATATTTGTACTCGTTGTATTTAAATGTTTACAAAATCAGCAGAATGTATGTATCACATTGTATTAAATACTTACCCTTAGGATTTCCTGTGGTGCCCGATGTGTATGAGACCTTTATGGAAGTAAAAAAAAACTTGCATTTACGTATATTAAAGTATTTTCAATAAAAAATGCGGTTTTGAATTATTTTGTAGTTCTTCCGGAAAATAGAACCTGTTGAAGAACCAGCCGAAAAATTGAGGCAATGGCTGGGAAAATTTAAAAGTTTTCGAATTTAGTAATGATTAATTCATTTTCTGTAGAATATCAAGTGCTTCTTGTGGAATCTGCCGCATTTACTACGCGTATGGCATCAAGAACGGCATTCTAAACCTTAACATTGAATTAAATTGAAAACCAACACATGAATTTCAAATTATTGTTAAATGCCACAATGTAACTTAAATAGTAACATGTTGAAATGTTTTTCGTGAAAAATATTTGAACTAAAGTTTTTAAAAAAAATTAAACTCACCACGCACAGGTCCTCTGGATTCGGTGGCTAGTAAATTACAATGTTTCCAATCAAATTACTGTCATTTTTCATTTTTTACTCCAAAAAAATGTCTTACTTTTTCCCTGTGATTTAAGAGATTGGCAGCGCCAATTTTTTCGACCTCTTCAAGTCGCATGAGTTGAATCCCAAGTTTCGATGCTCGGGCAGTCGTCTCTTTCTTGACATCTTTGAAATAAACTATTCGCTTTAAACATGCAGGGGCTTTATCCAAAAGTAGATTTATTTTTGCATCGTCTTCACAAACCACTGTAGACATTTCGGCTGTACATGAAAGCAAATGTTAAATGATAACGATGATCTAATGTTAATGATCTAAAATATTTAAAGTATTTTTTACCTTGGTGAATAATGTAGGCACATGCTTCTGCGCCTAAAGTATCGTAGAGTGGGATGATAACCATGGAATAACTATAAAGACCGTGCTCACATAAAACCCACTCCGGGCAATTTTGACTGTACACTCCCACAAAGCAATTTGGTTGCAATCCTGAAATCAGTAAAACATAAGTTAAGTTAAAGCAAGCCTGCAAAATATTGTTCCAGAAATAATCAAATGACGACAACTCATAAAAGTATGAAGCTCCAGTACAATAGTCAAATTACATTTAACTCGCGGTACCGTTAAGTCAAATAATCGACAAGTTAACGAAATTCAGAGAAACCCTAGCGCTACATCACAAGAAATTCCAGACGAAAAAGCTTTACTGATGAAAAATAAACATCGAACAGAACTAAACGAAAGTGAGACGAGGCATTTCAATCAGCAGTGTTCTTCCATACCATTTGCTTTGTATTATTTAAGATCTTGCCAGCCCACCCCCAATACATAGTGAGAAATGTTACGAGGAAACCGAAATTATTAATGACTATCGACAGGAGAAAATCCTTGGTAGACAATGCTGTCAGAATGACTTAAGTAAATACTGGCTAGGACACAAAATGTTCGGACTGAATTCAAATTCCAAAAAAAAACAAGTTGTACGAATCTTGGAAACAATAATCAATTGTCTTTCTTACCCAAATGCACCAAACCACATCCAAAATTCTGAGACCGAAGAAGTGCCTCGTTGTAAGTTAGCCATTGATATGGTTTGGTTCGACTTTCTCGCCAACCCAGGCATTGACCATTGTCTGAAAAATAATATAGAGAAAAGTAATAAAAGGATTCAATTATGAAATGATTCCAACAATGAATCTTTTGTAAGATTCCGGAAAAAGTATTGTGTTGATTTCTTCGCAAAAAAACTTACTTGACTCTTTAGAACCTCGACGGAAGGCATGATATAGAGTCCGTGCATCCTCATAGGAATAACGGAGGAACTTGCCGTCTTTGGCATCTTTACAAAATCGTGAAGTACGAATCATTTCTGGACCCTGGGAACAGTAAAACCAAAAATAAATGTACAATATTTATTACCATTACCCCCCGAGTAGGTTTCTCAAATGTGACTTTTAGCACGCAATTATTAAGAGGGAACAACCATACTTAAATTGATTATTCCAAAGATTACTTGAAATCTCACGACTTAGTAATGATTTCAGGTAAACGAATCCTGAAAATGTAATGGTTGAAGTTACTGAGTAGCCGCAACTCTATAATGAATAAACCTTCAAACAAATAAAAAGTCGCACATTTTCCTTAAACAGGGATTCCATATTGGCCTGCAAATCTTCTGCAATAAACCTTACAATGGGTCTTGCAATGGAAACTCAACACAATGGGTATGAGAATTGCGGACCGACCTGCAAATTAGATCCGCGAACTAATTTGCAGATCCAGATCCTTTTAGTGTTGACTCTACCGCATGGCAGGACTTATTACAAAGACTTGCAGATAACTGACTTCCAATCCACCACGTGGAATCGCAACTTTCGGAAAGAGATTCGATTTCAACTTGATCCAGGGAGCACCGGGTAGTAGGAAAATACTATAAGGAAGAGTAACGACTTCCCCATAGCTGCCCCAGGGATCGCACCGCAACATGTCGCACCGGCAAGGACTGGTTGTGCCGAAATACTAAACGGACTACGTACATACATACTACTGCAGCACAAACTATTTGTTGGACTTAACTTCTCTCTCGAATTATAATGATGAGACTATTTTCTGAAGGTAAAATAAAAATCATCACGCATCGCTGTGAGTAGATCAAAACTGTAAATTCCAACAAATTAAACTAGACGAAAAGTTTTGATCGTCATTTCGGTGTAAAAGAAGTGCAAAACAATTCCAAACCGCTAAATTAGAACGGGACCCGCCCAGAAAGCTAATAAAATAAAGTAAATATGTGTTCGCAATATTTAAAGGCATCCGATCCGAATATTACTACAATTCACAAATTATGTGAAAATACAAAAAAAATTGACGGAAATACGTATCAATTAAAGAAACAAAGACTGAATTCTGTTCTCACACCGAATCACATCTCCAGAGACGGGAGATTTCTTCGGATGATTGGTTTCTTACTAAAATGAAATGAATGCATTATTCATGGAACTTCTTTCGTAATTAACAAAATCGAATATCTCAATTTCCTGAATGGTATGGACAAAAACTTATAATAAATTCTTTATAATGAAATGAATAAGAATGTAGTTCAGTCACGAAGCTAATGAATAGAACACCCTTCATCCCGTGTGTCTAGGAAAAAATATTAATGACGCTATTCCTCAGTGTGTGTAGTTTAGAAATCCAAATTCGCCACATAAAAAAAATAGAAAATCGTATCTTCCGCAGTGATAAATCATGGGACAAAAATTTCAAACAGAAAAGTCCAACAGAATTCTCAGTCAATTTTTAAAACACTGGAGACAAGACATGAGTCATTTGTTCCGACGTTCATGTCTATGTCACTAATCTTTTTCCCTGTGTTGCGTTTTGGAATTCTCACAGCACTTATGTATCTCGTCGAAAAATATAGGAGTTGTCGATATTGGTTTATTCTTACTCCATATTTCATACAATCACAATCACGCGATGTTTCTGTAAGTACGAATTATAAATAATCAATTACTTTTCTGGCATCGGATTGGCTATTCAAATCCAACGGGATACGGATTGGATCCGGTAAGGAAAAACACCCTCCACACATGGTAGAAAAAACTCAACAATCAATAGCCTGACTAAAATGCTTGTTTAAAAAAAAACTGTACAAAAATTTCAGTTTTACAGTAGTACAGAGTCACCTCGTCATCGTATTAAAAATCTGACAAGGCAACTTCCTTCCTGAGAGTTTCACACTTCACTTTTAAAACGACGGAAGAGAATAGAAAAATAGAACACAATGGGGTAGCAGATCTCGAACACGACTACCGATTGGAACCTCTTAATTTTTTCCGCAGAACGACGGGTGGAAGTACGAAATACGAAATGCAATGAGGTTGAAAAGGTGAATAGAAAAAAAGCTGGATGATGTTATGTTGATGAGTCTTCGACTCAAATCTGTTCTTTTTTACTTCTTTACCTCACCCTTACGACTTCGTCTTATCGTCTTGCCACTCAGATTTGTCGTGTGCCAAAAATGTTGAGTGCCAAAAATCTACCTAGTTTCAGCCGGCTGTATTGGGCTGGTGGGCTTGTTGATACAATTTTCTTGAATGCCAAGCTAATATTGTCAGTCGTGATCAGAACAAAATATGTGCTTCTTTCTTAACCGCCTGTTTCACGATATATCTCCCTTTAACTCATTCCTTTTGAAAAATTCTAATCCCTATGTAACTCCTCCTGACTTTCATCTTATATCAAATACTTCCGGACTGTTTGTAATCCAAAGTTTGAATTTTTGGGGCTCACTGTACATGGTGTTCCATAAACAAGACTTAGATTTCAAATTGTTGTCATTTTGAGGTGACCCATAAAATGACATTCATCGGTAAGGCATGATACAACAAAGGCGTGTTTCAGACGATGGGTGAATTTTTCGTTCGGATTAAGAAAGGTACCCTAGAAGTTTGGAAATTTTAGTGGAGAAAAACCTATTTACACCAAATATCAAACCACGCCAAGATGAGCCCATGAATCACGAAGCGGCAAATATTGCCAGTACTAGTATGACACAATGGATTAAAATGTCTAAAATGGAACGATCTCAAAATTCTAAATCCTGTTAAAGCTCCTTTGGAAGACGGCTTCATAAAAATGTTGTCTTGTAATTATAAAATGTAAAGCAATCTTAAGGAACCAGAACCATATACATTCAAATACATTCTATAAACAGAAATGAATTCTTGACGTCAAGTAGAAATTTCAAGTTAGTGATTTTTAGAGAGTAAAAGAATAAAATCTCTCGAGTTTCTCATCTACCAATTTGCCAACGCGGTCGTAAAATCCATGTCAACTAGAGAAAAAAAGTGTTCTGGCGAATTTATGAGTCGAAACTCGTGTTCCATCATGTGAGTCGTGAGCATACAAATCTTTTTGTGGCACTGAAGATGAGTAAGACCTGTGCCGAATTCGAACATATAAAATTTTCAAGACGTCTCGTGCCGTGTCATTCCTGTTCCTCAAATTCAATGTTTCACAAAATCGTAGATTAAACTTGTGATCCCTTAAAGAAACGTCATTACGGTTAACAAATAGCAGTGAACAGTTTCTGTGAACACAACCAAGGCTAACTAACAAGATCTATTGTTATTAACATGAAGTTTGCTTATTTGCTTGTAGACTTTAAGTTGTTTTGTGATCAAAACTTAGAAACAATGTTTACAATTGTTAAGTGGTAAGGTTATACAGAAATTAATCTCGTCTGTTCTAACCATTTATATATGACCGGTTTCTTAAGATCTTCGTAGGAAGAGAAACTTCAAAACTGCTCAAGCCTGGCATTATCTACATTAAGGAACAATCTCATTTTCAAATTCCAAGAAAGAGCAGGGTTATCCGAACTTTTCTTATCAACAAGTTCTGGCCTACTATTTCTTTGTGAAGTCTACACTAGGAATGTCAAGTCTACGGTACGATAAATCTGTTTTTATTCAAGTCGGGCCTTCAAAAGACAAATTTAGAAACCCGCATGTCTCAGCTCATTTAATCCGTGATCAGTGCGCAACGGTGTGAATCCTCGATCTTCGTCCCGACAGATTTACATACAAAGACTCACTCCCGACTATTAGTAATGTAATTCTCTGCTCTTAATGGTCGCAAGATGACGAACTCTTACGCAACGGAACCTCCACAATACGATATTTCATAAACTGACATGTCTCGACATCCCGAGATATAGGGCCGGGCTCAAAAGTTTTGTTAACAGCGGGGAAAAAATGCATTAAGATCCAGATCCAATCCATGGTACAAATATTTGTCTCAATTTTGAAATGCCGATTTAGTTGATTAGTTAGTTTCTAATATTAATGCATACTAATATTGATGCATCTGTAAGAGAAATCTAATGATAGAAATTTCTGAAATACAAATGCAAAATGCATAAAGGAGATGTTGAATAATAATAATAAATATCATCCCTGATAATTATTGCGATTTCTTTAGGGGTTATAAATCTCCAGTTCGTAAACAACAATCCGGGTACACATTTTAGCTGCTGACACATCAAAGTTACACAAAATACGCAGTTAACTCATCAACTAATATTATTAATTGTTCTAATCGTTGTCGACCTTCATATTTGTGTCAGAAGATTTTAGCACAACTTAGTATAGTACGGACTAAGGCACTATGTGTTCACAAAAATCTATTGACCTTAGCGTATTTGAGTGCTGAGCTAGAAATAGAATTCCCTGGTTAAAAGTGTAAGTCTCATACTTAAGCAAACAACCAAACACAAAAATCCGCGAGCACTGATCCAAAGTAGAAAACAGTTGTAAAATGTCGTGTATCTCAAGTAAAATGTAATTAGGCACTGCAAAAACATTAAGCAATATGGAAAAGTAAATCATAATTTGTTGTGTATATAATGATAATTAATTAGGCATCTTCTTTTACCTTTTATACAACATTTTACTCCACAATTAAATTGACACTTAACCGCTGATTGTGGGTTGCATAGAAAATTTTGTTTCATGCAAAATGGGTTAGAGAAGTACTATTTACATTACTAGAAGTATTTCTGATAGGATTCTTGTACAGAATTGCAGTTAATCCAAACATTATCAACTGTAAAATGTATTCACCTAAGAAATACTCAAACACAAGCAAGTAGTAAGTTTCAAATGCCCCGAGCCCTAACCTATCTCAACACCTCATATCTCATCTACTCATCCCATGTCAAGTTGACGTCAAGAATATTAGCCAGAAAAGGATGACGGTGTTTAAGCCCTTAAAGATTTAAAGCGATAATAGCCAAATTTAAATCCGCAAGTTAAAAAAAATGTTGCAAAAAAATTCAAAAACCTATTTGAGCTTCGGTGAGCACTTTCCTTACTTGAAGAAGTGAGTACGTCGAAACTGGGCAAGGAAGCTATTTTCAACGCTAGGTTCTCTTAGCGTAACGCAGTAATTAGTAAAACAAGTAATTAAAGCTCATTTACCGGCTCAAGGAATGCTTGATCATCCAAGGGAAACATCGGAGGAGAGCCTTTTGGACGAGTGGCCGCATAATATGTGCCAAGTGCCAATGTTCCTGCCATAACGGCAGCTCCAGCAACTCCACCGGGCACCCATTCCAAGAGTTCTTCCATCTTCTTCACTGAAGATAATAAAAATTAACAAAAATTAGTCGAACGGGTTCCATACATTGCAGTTGCAATGTGTATGTATGCCTTATTTAGACGGTCTGAGAATACTTTGGAACTTGGATTCCTGTCAGATCAGACCTCAAGGAATACCAATTTAGAAGCGATTTATTAGATGCACAAAACTAGGAACAAAAATAATATTTGTGTACCGAGAAGTTAACTTCTAAACTCCACAAATCAATCCAGACGGCTTATTCACCCTCTCATGTTTGACAATCAAATATTTGCAGAGTGTGTCGTGCAGATAACTACTCATCAGTGGTGTGTGGATTGAATGACCAAGATGAATGACAGTAAATAATGCCACCCCGTAAACAAGGATTTAGCACGATGAACATTTTTAATAGACGAATAACGTGGAGGAGCTCCTATAATTTATAATCGCCAATGACTATGGTTAAGACCTACTGCGTGTGAATGAAAAATATAAACTATTGTTTTCATTGTCCTAACCCTTGGTCTAGCACACACTATATATTTATTCAGATAATACCCTAATGACATGAAAACCACTTCCCTGATAACTTTGTAAAGTAAAGATTGTATTGTTAGAGAAAACTAGTGTCATTCAGCAGACTGTCAGTTGTCACTTGTATCCTAATCGTATGAATATACCGTATGCAAAATTTTGCTGAGGAGTAACATCAAATTGGGAAACGGAATGGAAAATCCATTTATTCTTGGAGCAGAAAATGCCGACAAAAACAATAGGGCTGAAAGTATTGAGTGAAATGAAACATTTCGAAGGGTTTTACTGCAAATGGCATTGCCAAATTAATTATGTAATAAGGATTTGAAAAGGGAATATTGCAAAATATGAGCGAAGAAATGAAACCCTGCTAAACTCTAAATATATAACTAAATCAATTTTTTAACACAAACGAGGTGGTGTGAGCTGTTCAATGATGCGGCAGTCATGAAACTGAACAACGTTGCTTATTGATCGAATGAAAGTGTTAGTCTAGCTAGCAGGAATGCATACATACTCTGTAATTCCGCAAACCACAAATAAGATAAAACTGCAGACGAGATTGAAAATCTGAATTAAACAGTATTTTCTGTCTTTCTTATTTTTATCTTTACTATTTTCTGAGGCCTGCGGGTGGCACCAGGTGGATTGACAACAGTGCAGACTAAAATTTTTGACCATAATAAAAAGAAATAAATTTAACTAACAAGCTAAGCAAGACTAAGGAATTTTTCACATCCTCATTTGATTTTTGAAAATCCATCGCTTTGCAAAAATCCATTGGAGAAAACCACGTAATAGATACATAATTCATGTGCAAATACAACGACATTTTGCGGCATTATTCAATCCTACTTATCGTATCTTGTGTTTGTGATTTCAGTCGTGAAAAACCAATTTGGCATATAGCGTATACAGGGTGTCCACAAAAAAGCACATAGTTGTTTGATGGTATTTTGGCGTAGTTACAAGAAATTATGTTACGGTCAGGTTGGAATTATGAATAAATTCTGAGAATTTATTTTATCAACGTAAACCACACACTCATTTTATTAACTTGAAGCGGACATATAGTATTATAGATCTGTCCCACTCTCCCAAGGATTTTTATTTTGATAGTTTACCTTGATAAAGTAAATTCTTAGAATTTATCAATAATTCCAACTTGGCCATAAGCTTAGTTTCTACTTGTAACTAAGCCAAATTATCATCAAATAACTATGCGCGTTTTCGTGGACACCCTATATATATGAATTAAGGGTTATCCGGAATAATGAATTTTAAGTTGAAAATAAATAACCAATCAACTCAACAGTAGACACACTATTAAAAAGGCCCTTACTCTTAGAAACAGTATTATTATCATTTTCATATTGAACAATGAAACATGCTTTTTTTACGATACTTTGGTATAGACGCAAGTTTAAGCAACGAACAAATATATTTAATGCATATTTTCTTTACCAGATTGATGGGACAGACTGTTCAACCCACTCATCAAAGTTTGATATTTCTCAGCCCTATTGAAAACTTGTAGTCAGTGGAACTCGAAAAAGACTCAAGTTAATGCGATAATAGGATTAATTCAAGGTAGTGAAAGCACTCGAGTACGTTACATTATTTTGACGTTAAAAGGAAAACCAAATTCACTTGCGTACAAGTTCGAACAACAGGAAAATAAACTTTATGATTTAAAATTTGAAGTGACAGTACGACAGTAGTTCTTTCTGGAATAAAGACAGAACTTAAATATTTAAACCGTCGAGATGAATCCGAAAGTGCAACCCAAGCGTGCACTCCCTTTCCCTCTTACACACTGTAGTTATCATTTATTTTGTCCTCAATAAAAAATAGAATGAACATTTAAAATCAAAAAATAAATTCAACTGTACAATATACTGTTAGATATGGAGAAAAGGGTTACTAGGTCTTAAGTCAAAAAGTCAACCAGTCAAATTGGTCCTTGCATCATGTTGTCATCTTTCGATCTTTCTTTAGCTTTGGTTTAAATTTCTTTCCCTGGTTTATAGTCTAACCTGGCCTGACAGATAATTTAAACCAAATTCTACAAGATTACAATTTTATTGCCTTATTCTACAGGGGTCAACCTTTCGGGAAAATATTAACTCCACTGTCCTGCTGATGTGAAGAAATAATCACTATGTTTATATTTTCGTTCGAACTTTGGATTAGTGTACTACGTATATTTATTTACTAAAGCATAGTCTTATCGTGTTATTATACAAATCCTGAGACATGAAAATATTTGTATTGGATATAAATTCAGTTAACTTTCTTATATTTTATGATCTCTGCAAATTAAACCTCACTCATTTGATGCTTTTCCGTGAATTTCGAAATGAAAGTATGCTACTAAACTATTGGACTCTTTCTAGTTTGTGTTCTTTTCAATTGACTGACTGAGTATTTGGACCAAGAAACCAAAATATCGACATGGGGAGTAAATTAATTAATTAATATACATAAATAGAACATAAGTTTGACTTTATGAGTATGAAGTCCGAATGACATTACTAATGTGATTTTTTTGATTCAAAATTCCAAATTGTTGACGTATTTTGATAAACGATTGGATAGGATAAGACTTTAGCTTCGAAATTTTATTAGAAAGTGGTTAATTATAAAGTAAACCATTGCTTCATGCGACTTGAAGCTACAATTCTCTGTTCGTTGTCATTTCTTAGTCTCTAGGACCAGTACAATAAATATTAG
>JAQGCA010000298.1:0-32295 GCA_034698945.1 Protaphorura quadriocellata
ATTCGCAAATAGCAGCAGAGAATAACGGGGTTAATGGTACGAACTCTGGGACACAAAGTGGGCATGCCCAATTTAAAATCGGCCCAAACACATTAGCCTAAATGGTAAGGTTTTCTTCAGGAAGTTGTAGCACGTCATTTTGTATCGAAATTAACCGAAATGATATTAAAACACGACGGGAGCAGTTGTAGTTCAAGCGAGGTCTGACATCAGGAAGGAATAAATCATGTCCATACATCCATCACGCTTTCTTCACATGCAAAGCAAAGAAAGTAAAATGTGAATAGCTTATCGGCTTGTGCATGTGCGTCCCTCAAAGATTGCAAATCGGATCAATTCGTGCTTTTCTTTGTATGGCTTCAAGGCCAGAACTCTGATTTCTTGGAAATTCGATCGTTCTTACGATCGCAGATATTATTTGCAAATATTTTCTGGCTCGATTTTGTTGCAACGAACATTTGTGTTCCTATTTGTCATGACATGGCCGCCTGCTGAATCTCCGGGTACCAAAAATGGCTCAAATTCGGATCGTAACTTGTCCCAAATGTCTTGGTATATATAATTGAGACCGAGTGGCCTCTAGAGCAACTTGTCACTTCATTGACACCATTTAGGCCTAAACCCCGAATTTTGGGTGAAGAGTTTGACAATAACAGTTACTTTTTACAGCGAACCCGACTTATGGTTTTTGGCTATTGTGTCATTTTTTTTTTGGCGTAAACGAACCCCAGTTCAAGCCGTCAAATTAGATTTTATCACTTGGCCGGCTGCTGCGCTATGTCGTGTGAAGGTTCAGACCTCACCCTGGAGTCACTTCCACTCGTAGTCATTTGTGGTTTATTTCTCAGCTCTCAAACATTTTGTGGGATTGACCACATTCACTCAACACAAATTGACTGAATAAAAGTTTAACCAAGGTCTGAGAAAATTTGATTTGAATCTTTCACTAACTACTTCTACGATTTCGGTTTGTTTTGCCAAAAAGTTTTCTACATTGGAGAAAGTGTTGAAAATTCCAGGGAAAAGTTGGGACGGGACTTTCGGGTTTCTATTTCAATTAGTTTCTTTCACCAGACTTCCGTACAGCTCAAGAAATCAGAACGAACTTAAGAGTGTAGAGGGTGTACCATAACTATTCCTTCATAAAGAGTCGTTTAGGTTAGTTTATGTTGCAGAAAACACTCGGGTGTTTCAAGTGAAAATCCATTGTTGACCAAATGACCAAAAGGAGAGGGCGCAAACCTTATGAGAAAATGTAAGCCGTTGGAAATCCCTCTCCTCTTATATCTTGTCGGCAGTGTCATCCTGAACAACTTTTGTAAAAGTCCTACCCCTAAAAGTTTGAACGCTAAAAATACACTCGTTAGTATGTGCTACGCCGTACAGCGACTTTCACTGTTACTTTCACTCGCTTCCACTTTACATGCTAACCAGTGAATTTTAGTGGTAGAACCTTCACAAAAGTTGTTAAGGTTGACACTGTGATGCGAAATCATATAAGAAGTGGAGCGATTTCCAACGGCGTTCATTTTCCCATATGGTTTGTGCTCGATTCTTTATAGGAATGCAAATGAATGCTTGAATTACTTACGGCCTAAGGTGGGAATATGTCTGTAATTGATTATGAACCACCCTGTACATAAATGCACTTACTGAAGAAAATGGGAAGTGAAAGGATACGGTGCAGTAGACTTGTAGGAGTTGAAGATGGAAACATTTTTGTCTCGACTTTTGTCCTTTCCCTGCTGCTTTCTTTTCTCTTTCACCATTTTGACACATTTAAAAGAATGGAGGTGAAGCAGTAGAAGTGGAAGTGAGTTAACTCTCAGACCTTGTGGAAATTGAATGGAGTCATGGAACCGGTCATGTAACTCAAAATCCAGTTAAGTTTTTCCCTTCAATGCACACACACGATGGAGACAAATGAAAATATCCATTTCCTTCGATCCACCTTCACGACGTGAATTAAGTCTGGTTCAGTGATCTCACGACATCACTGCTCCTGACACCGGCACCTTTATTCTAATATAATTTGCTTATTTTCTTGCTGTCTACAAGGTGGATCATAGCTAACATCTGTAGTGAGACTCACTAGGAGAACGTCAGGCAGGTCAGATATTTTTAGATAAGTCTGGAATTCTTACCAGTGAATTCTGGTACGATGAGAAATCTGGAATGATATGTCATTCTTCGCACATTTTAGGTTTAGGTCAGCAGTTGACCCGGATTTGAATTTTGGAGGTGTGTTTGTGTGTCGGGCCGGTACTTATGCCTACTCCGTTCGTTCATTCAACCCGTGGGAAGAGAGCGAGAACGAGCGGTGAGAGGAAAAGTGGGACGAGGAGGCGTAGGACAGTCATGTCATTCACACATGCACGAACACACTTCCAAAATTTAGATCCGGGTCAACTGCTGACCTAAACCTGAAATGTGTGACGAATGACATGTCATTCCAGATTACTCATCGTATTAGAATTCAGTGGTAAGAGTTTCAAATTTTTCTAAAAATATCCGCCCTGGCGTTCCCCTCGTGTGAAAACCCTCCTTTTCATTTTAAAGTTCGTAGAGAATGAGTTGTTTGCAATTCATCCCTCGTCGTACAAGTTTTTACGGCATTATTAGAAAGTAAATTAAAACGATTGACCTGGAGACCGATTTTTCTAGCATGCCGCAGTCGTATTAGAATTTTACGGTGAACCCAGTTTGATAGAGCTATGGAGCTTGTGATCGTTACATTTCAGTTGTTTTTGTGTATAAAATGGATGCATAATTAAAAAAAAACACTCAAAGCCAGATTTATTCATGATTTTGTAGTACGAAATGGAATCCATGCCATATTTTTATGACTATTGCCTTTAATAGTCACGTTTCGGTCTAGTAATGGAAGTTCCACGTTGCATATAAATATAAAATATAGAAATAATTCCTTGTGTCCAATTCATTTTTTAAATACGCATGTCTAGTTCATGAAATAAAAAAGGTCATACAATTTATATTCATGAATTAGCAAAAGTTCTATTTGTATTGCCTATAAATCATTAATCTTTCCATTTCGCTGGTTTCTGCCTTCGCCATTCGCCTGGACTCACCCAAACAGAAAACTAAGGAAAGGAATTGGGGGAAATCTTGATAGGAACTCTTTTGAATTTTATTGGAGCAAAACTAATCCTTCACAAATGAGTAAAAGTTCTACCTCACCACTCTTGGGCTGAAATTTCACGGCAACACAGAATGTACACATTAATTGGCATTATGTTCAATGTTTTGCCTTGTGTGGGTATTACGCCTAAGGAAGGTACCACAGAATTCGAGTGAAAAGAAATCTCTCTCAAAAAACTAACTGACAATCTTTCAATTAGGAAAACGATATGGGGCTGCCTGTATGACTATGCCGAGACTGAAGCAATTATTTGAATTGATTCTAGTCTGTCTAGATTCTATTCTTTTTGCAAATAAAATCATTCTAGAGTGGGAATGTGATGCTATTAGAGATCTATTCACTCATTTGCACATTTATTTCATTTAAGTTAGACTGTGCTGCTGGTGCTGGTATAATTTTGAGTCCGTGTGCTGGTGCTGGTGGTATTTGCATAAGATATCATCCATTGTCTCTCTGATGCTCAGTGAACTGAGTGTAGCGAGCTATCTGCCAGGATGGCAGAAAAGGAGAAAGTGAAAGAGATGCTCTAAATTTTGAGGAGATTGGAATCTCCATAAATGAATTATTAATGAGTCTTTTGGGGAAGGTAAGGAGAAACTCAAGGTTTGCATGTCAGCCCAATTTCACTCTCCATTCCCATTCCTGCCTGTCACACTTGAGAAAACTCTTCATGGTTTTTCCACAAACCGATTATTCTCAAAAGATCTCAAATTCTATTTTCTAAGAATTCTATCATTTAGTTCATCCTCCAACTCCGACATGACAGTTCCTGACACTGTCAAAGTCATTACAAACATTTGTACGAATTTAATTAATCACTTAAAATTTTTGCACGAATTATTCTTAAGCCTTTATACCGTAAATCACCGATAAAAACTCTAGTGCCGAATAAAGTCCGGTATTCACATACAACCAGGGCCTTTCCGTAGCTTTCTCCATATACCGTTATGGTGAAAGTGGAGAAAGTCTGTGCCACTTTTGAAAGTCTAAATCTAATTTAGAAAAATGATAATTTTTTTAATAATAGACTTGTTTTTTGACGTTTGAATATTTTTTAAATTACAGAAGAGCAGTGATGGAGGCTCAAGTAGTCAAGCGTCTGTTCAGACGGTGAGCGGTGCTAATGAATCTCAGCGTGGGAGTGCAACTTTGAAGCCACCGCGGAGTGCAGGCGGGAGACGAAACTCAATTCCACTCCTCCATGCCGGCACCAAATTCCGTCATGGACTCCTGCAACTCATGATTCAGTCCATTGATCCAATGCATGACGGTACGTACTAATATTCTTCTCGAAATAATTTGACAACTTCCCTTTCCTAGGTAAGCTCATATTGTCCAAACAAATCGAGTGATGGAGGCGGGTATCGCAAAAGGATACCGCATACACGTTATAGGAAAATGTACGCCGTTACAAATCGCTGCATTTTTTATATATTGTAGCTAGTGGCACCCTGAACAACTTCTGTGAAGGTCCTAACCCCAAAAGTCAAACTAGTTTGGCCGCTAAAAATACACAGTTTGGCATGCGCGATGACGTAGAGTGAAAGCCAAAGTGAAAGTAACTGTTCGCCACCGCTCATTCCCACCTGTGTCTCTAGTGGCCAAATGGTTAAATTTTTTGGGGTAGGACCTCCACAAAAGTTGTTCAGGATGTCAAGGACTGCAACATATGATAAATCAAATTCCAACGGTGTGCACTTTTCTATAAGGTTTTTGCGGTATCCTTTCCTTGGGCAGTATGAGTTTGCCTACTAACGATTATAGAGAAATGTCAGATTATATATGACTCTGAAAATCTCAAGAAAGGTCTGCACAAAATGCATAACTCACTTTTATTTGTACATGAACACACCGACTCTGGGATAAAATTAATGAGGCGGAACCAAAAGTTTATTCACCACGTGATAAGACGGTCTAACCACTTGAGCCAGGTTGTACGACCGCGACCACAGAGACCCAGAACCAGACAGACACAATAGAATATAATTTAGAAGAGACGGTGGGTGAGTGGTGGTGGTGTCTCTAGTAGTGGTCTGGACGTGGGCTGAATGAACTATAAGTCATTTCATTTCAAAGTTTAATTTTGTAAAGGACACTCGAGTGCAGTGCAGTGAGGTTCGAGCGTCTCATTCCATTACCTCGCTCTCGCTGTACCTCATCTACTTTCACTTTCACTTTCACTTTCACTTGAGGGAATATTTCTGAAATTCCCTATGACCAGATTAGAATTTAACATTTATTTTGTTTTCAAACACGAATTCTGCTGCTATACAATACTCGAAATCATTTTAGGATGGTATTTTTGGTCTTAAAGGGCTAAGGTCACCGCAGACATGGAATTGCCATCCCATTGCATTGGATCGACCTGAATTATTGATGAGTCGTATCGTCCAACAAAATCACTTAACTTTTATATTGCCTCAAGTCTAAATATCGTTCCGTTTGACCTTTGACACTAACGGACACTCAACCAATTTAGAAAGTGGACCAACTTTCAATCATTCAGATCTCCCAGGGTTGCTGCACTGTATTTCTATCGAATGACGTCATAACTGAACCATACTAATCAAAATAATTGTTTAGAATGTTCGTCCTACGTGTGCCATCCATGATTAGATTGGAGGTTCGAATAATGAAAGCTTACAGAAATTAAATTGCATTCAATTGCTACTGCGATCAAGGTTTGACCTTGCTTTTTGCTTAAGTCACTTCTTACGTCAAAGTGACGAGGTCTCTTCATTTCTAGCGCCAATTATTTTGTCATTCAGAAACTAAGCAGCTCACCAACGTCTTAACCTAGTCATCATTTCGTTGCAATTAAATTACCTTGAGATGTCAGTTAACAGAACTGACAATTAATTCGTAAACCAAGTGGGTCTTGTCATGAACACTCTCATTATTAACGTAATTAATTCAGATTTAGCAAGCGAGATTTGATCGGAGCTAGTCGAATTCTAGGAAACAGAACATTTCGTTGCTTGTCGTCCGGAAATACCTTTCTCCTAAATCATTAAACAACAATAATTTAATGCCAAAGATAAGGAGTACTTTCGGTACCGGAAATGTACTCAAACACCGGAATTGCAATTCCTAATCGGAGACTAGTAAAGAATTCTGCAGAAAGACCCGAAATCGGTTGAGATTTTGTATATTACCTAAAGATTCTGTTTTTTCTTGCTGAACCACGGCCAAGGGCCAAAGTCATGCAATAAATCTCTTTCGCCCCAAATAATCTGGAGTGGGGAGTCAAAGGTACTTAGAAAAATGGTCGGACAAGGTGAATCACGTTCGTCCGTGTCATGGGAGGAAGCAACCCGATTTGAAAAAAAATGAAACTCGGAATATGTCTCAAGGTTCAACCACGCAACGAACAACATGCACTCCAATTCACAAGGAACATTTTTTTCATGATATTTTGTACAAAAACATAAGTTGACCGAAATGTTTTATTTTTATCTCCGAAGTATTCAGAAACAGTCACACATAGTTAACGTGAGTTGAATTTGAGTGATAAGGCATCATTGAGTTAAGACAACATAATTTAGAGTGATATTTACAATGGCTGAGTGTCCCTTCTTACCTTCCTGAGTTCGGATTCACATTAGCGAGCTTTAACTTTGGTTCGGTATGTCGGACCTGGTAAATTCTGTGTTATCTCGAATTTAGAACCATAAAAGAGATAGACCTAGCATTTACCTTCGGATCCTAAGGACTTGGCACCACGCCCTGGCTTGGCTTTTTCGTCTTCCTTCCTGCTGAGTCAATTACTCTCCATCATCCGAACCATCCAAACCATTCAACTTTCCAATCCCTCCGCCCATCCTTCCTCGGGTAATTTGGACATGGAGGACCTTCAAAGGTATTTCATACACCATAGCCAGCAATACCCGGGCTTTTTCCTACCGGATGACCCTATCCGTCCTCACCCAGGCGTTTAATTCCAACTCAAAACACACAAAACATTTCCAAGGATCTCCAAACTTTTTTCTTTCCCTGAAACTCATTACAAGGAAACCGTTTTCCACGTAAAGAAGGGGGCAAAAACCTTATGGGAAAAAGTACGCCGTTCAAATTCCTTTGGATTTTTATACGTTGTAGCCTGTGGCATCCTAAGTTTATTGAGTAATGTATTCTGGTTAAAATTACCTACGGTTATGTAACTTATAGCATAATGACCTGTTTTATATAGGGCGTTGTATTTTAATAAATTGAAAAATTGAATTGAAACAACATTTCTGAAGGTCCTACCCCCAGAACTGACCGTTTGGCCGCTAAAAATACAGAGTTACCGGCGTAGTACCGGTAATTACCAGTAATGTTGGGTAATATCACTGGCCGAAAACCTTGGTTTGGTTGGTATTGGCCTAAGGAAGGTACCCTTGATAGTAATGGTTTCTAAAAGCAACCGCTATACAAAAAGTTTACTAGGCAGCACTATATGTACATTCTTCTTGATAATCTGTTGTGGGTACAAATCGGACACGTTTCTACTCAAATCAATAGACCTTCCGAATTGATAGATTACTTCAGTTTTACATCAGAATTGGCTTCCTTGTCAGTGTTCGACTTTTTTTCTTGAAAAACGAAGACGAAAAAGAGAAAACACACTTCCGTGAAGGACACGAACGAAGTGGTGTGAAAAAAACGGACCTCATAATTAACTTTTTATTGCCTTTGCTTTCTCCATGTCTTCACTGCCATGGTCTTACAAACCTTTTCTCTGGAGTACAGTATGACGAGTGCAAGTGGGCGTATTGTAAACGTACAAGTACTTGTGTACGTGTACGTGTGCGGACAGGAAAATGTCGGATGTGCCAGAAAAATCCAACCAGGCGTGACTCAGTTATTCAAAATCTTTGACAGAGGTTTCGAATGTGACCTTGTACATTTTGGCTACACAGTTTCGCATGCAATGATTGAATCTCTTTCAAATCCAGCAAAAATATGTTTATTCGAGATACAGCGAAGAATTTCATTGCTCTACTGACTTACTAGCAGGAAGCCCGTCCTAACGGACGCTATGGTACACCCTCAGACACAAATACCTGCATTTATGACCAAATATTGTAATGCCGACGTTGTGACCTCGACAGAGGGCGTTGCCTTTGTCAATAATTGAAAATACTACCAGACCACACCCAATGTCATTTATGCAACTTATGTTAACCATCACTGGCTGTTCTAGTGGCTACACGATTTTCCTATTATTTCATGATATTGATTCTATGAAAGTGAGAGTGAGTAAAAATCTAGCGTAGGGAGCATTACTCTATCACTTTGCATAATGTACTGTGCTATGATTAGTCCCGTACGTAGGGTTTAGAAACTGGAAATCCTATCCGGAAATTACAGGCAACCATAAAAGTGTACAGAGATTAAATGTTAGAATTGAACCATTGAAAAATTCTTAATATTGAAACCCTGAGCCCCGAACCATTCCGTCCATTTGAAACATTTTTTTAATTGTTGAATATAATATTGTTGGTTACAGGACGAGTAGAAGAAAAGGCTACACAATTGCACGCGATCGCGTCCTTGAAAGCACTCCTAGATGCTGCGAAGGCGGACGTAAACAATACAGTGAATTCCAACAATCGCTCCAAACCAGTCCAACCCCCACAGGTCCCTCCCAGCGTCCAACCCTCTGATGCCCCCGTCACCACTGTGGATTTCGAAGAACAAAACGCCACCAATGGGGATGTTTGCACTGCTCAGGTAACCATCCACAAAGTTCGAAATATTCGCCATCTATCCATGCGTTTAAGCAACATGACTCGATAACTTCGCTACTTCTCCAAAGAAAGGAAAGTAAAGGAGGAATTTCCAAAATTTGAGAACAGCAACCCGAAAATTTTGACGATACCAAAATTGTGAAGTTATGGATCCGATGACGTCATAGCTCATGACCCGGGAAGATATATAGGGTTTCCATAAGCGTAGTGCTACCACTTTTGAAATAAATGTTCAATTTTATTTGGTCGGACAGCAGGCATGAACTTACGGAGTAAGACAAATGATAAATCGATGGTAATTTGCGAACCATCCAACAAATTTCACTTGCATTAATTCATGAGGTCGATTTTCATGTATAGCTAATTAAATTAGGGATGATTTTTCAATTAATTCTCTTTCTGATGACCGTGTTTGGGTTTTTTCCATTTTCCATGGAACTGAAAGGTTTTGTGCCAGCGGTCATTTATTACACGAGGAGATTTTGATTCACACATACATGGCGTCATGTCACGTCAATCAGTCACGCAATAGTAGTCTTGAATAGTGCATGTCGTCTGGTTGTCATACAAAGCATGACATAGGAATCGTATGTACTACGAAATGAAAGACTGCATGCGAAAAAGGAAGTATTGTATCGGACATAGTATCGACTCAAAAGGAATCAATATCGTCCCTTCATTTCCGTCTGACTTTGTCCAATGTCGGAAATTTATGTTCGGTTTCTGAAGGTCAATCATTTTTCTCGTTTGTTCCATCGCCTGTCCATCCATGACCTTGGCTTGTCTCCCATCATCATCATCAGCATCATATTTGTCCACCAATTTTCTTTTCATCCAGTTAAGTACAAGGTGTATCATAATTTAGATTACCCTAATGTAATTGACAACCCCGCCCTCTACAGTTGATGGATGAATCGGTCATTTGGGCGGTCCTAGTATATATAGCGAAATGAAAAGGGGAGGCTTGAATTACTAAACCACGCGACTTATGACCGTTGATTTATAATGCACTCTTGTTTAGACGCTCGAAGAAAGGTTTGACTGGAGCTGAAAGGCGAAGAAATAAAATATAATTTATGAGCCACACTGTAGCACTTAAAGTTAGCCGGTGCGATTGCCATTAGGACTGGAGAAGCCAGTAGGTGGCCACCCGAGCGAATGGAAATGGGTAACAAATTGTAAGGATTTTCTTTTGTGGACTCCTGAGTTCCCCTCGGGACCCCCTTCTGAGGTCATGAATCAATAGAGCAACATGGAGTCATAGTCAAGCCTCTTAATCGCATTGCTTATTAGTTTCCCTCCCATGCCCTACATTCGATTCTACCCAAAGTTTGCTGATTAAATTGAAGAGAACTTTCCTAACGAGTTGGTGCCTGGGAGTACAACACACGGGACGAGAATTAGAATTGTTAGACATTTCCCTCAAAACTATGTATGTGTGTCAGGAAGGCCTTTTGAAATTTTGTTTGTTTGTTTTTGTGGGACAGGTCTCCTAATCAAGGGAAGTGGCACTACTAGGCCATTCCATCCTCTTTGTTTCCTTTACATGTATGTCATTAGGTAAATATACAGTGTAGATCAGATAGCTGCTGTGGTAAGTGGCTAAGGTCGATCGAATATACCAGAAAGTCCTGCAATTTCTGGGAAATGCGGAAGTACGGATTGAATTCTAATCTGCCCTCTTAAAGTCAACGTGCTGGGGTGCTCTGATTATGGCAGGAGATTATGCACGCTTAAAATCAGAATTATGTTGTGATTCTCATGATTGAAGGTCATTGTGTCATTTGTCGCTGGCATTTGGAGAAAAAATCTTTTTTCTTACTATTAAATGCCTTACCATTGAAAAATCGGGGGGGGGGGGGGGTAAAGGTTACGGAACACCCTGTATGTTAACTACCAGAGGGTACAGAGGTGAGGGAATCTTCGAAACTCTGATCCTGATATCGTAGAAAGCCGAAAGTTTGTGAAGAAATTCGAAGAATTTGTGTAAATCCTGGAATTTAATTTTGATGTGTAAAATTTGTAGGAATTGGCAGCACTGGAGGAGGCTGAAGGTGAAGCTCAAGATCCATTGGACATCTCTTGGCCAAAATCTAATTGGAAAAAGCAAGTGACCTATGTCCTCGTGTTTCCAATCATGATGTCCCTGTATTTGACACTACCTGACACACGAACCCAAAGAGGAAAAAGATTTTTTGTCTGGGGTTTCGTTGGCTCCATCCTATGGATTGCTGTCTTTTCCTATTTCATGGTTTGGTGGGCAGATCGGACCGGTGAAACTTTTCGAATTCCTCCAGAAGTAAGTCCATTTCCTATTTCTATTTCCATTTCTATTTTTTAAGCTCTTCCAGTTAGCACTTAACTCGGATGACATTCATCCTTGTCCACATGAACACTTTCCAACACTTGCAGTTTTGGACAAAAAACTTGTCAGGTCATGACGTGTGTCAAGTGAAGCTTATCCGCTCTGTCCCTTCGGATGAACTTTTCAGAACATCTCTTACAAAACACAAACATAAATTTAAAATCGGTTGAGGCCAAAATCTGAAATATTTTATTTCCAAAAGTTCTTGGGCTCTTAGAATTTTGGAACATTTCCAGGCTGCCATGTCGGAGTTCAAGTGTGTCCGAGTTTGTTTTTGACTCTAGTCCTTTACCACAATAAGTCATTTCTTTTGAAGTCCATATTTTCCATGGAGACAAATGACGTGGTCTGGTTGTGTGGTCTTCCTGTCTTTGTGTTCTTTCTCTTTATTGTTTCCATGCACTACTTTTTGGTCCTTTCAATTAATTTAGAACTTGAGAGCTAAAGAGAACTCAATTGTTTCGTCTCAACTTTGGCGTCATTCGCCGAGGCCAGGACAAGTAACTTTTCCAGTAGTTACCGCTACAGCTACTAATGAGCTAAAATTGTTTACAGTACACTTGCTGGAAACAAAGCAAAAGTTACAATTACCGCCTGGACGGGTTGTTTGACCTCTGACCGTGCCTGGAGTTTCTCCCTGCTATTAGGGGTACCTTCCGGAAAACCAATTAGGAAAGCGACCTTACTCTAGACGGAAAATATGCGGATGTGTATGAACATACTATTCATGTACGGAGAATGCCAAATACGAGGGTATTACTCTAATAGTTACAGATATACCATAAATGACCGATCAAAACCACCACCGGGTTGTATTTTTTTTTGTATGGTGAAAAGTAGCCAACTTTCTCCACTTTCTCCATCAGAGTGCATGCAGAAAACCCAGAGTGTATGTGGACTATTACATGTGCCTGTGACATTTGACCTTTAACATAGATTTTATATTCCAGAGTTGATTTTAACCTTTACACTTTTAACATTTCCAGAAATAGACATGATCTTGCAAAGATTACTATGTTCTATATTTAGAGTCGATGTCGAATTTTATGTTGAAGATTTCCGTGGTGTATACACATTTTGTAGCGTCGATTGCTTCATTTTCTCCCACGCAAAATGGAAGGTTTATTTCAATGTGAATTCGATTCGTTGATATTTATGCTTTGAACTTTAACACCAATTTCTCCGTATTTTTTACTTTGGTAGGGTAGGATGTGTTCAGACCTACGAGAAAGCATTTTGTTTATATTTCTTTATTGAAAGCTAAGATTTTCCCATTACATGCCCTGACCCGCGCATTTAATTTCCTCTAGTGACGCATTATTCCTGTCGTCGCGCGTCGAAGAGACTGACGGCGTTGAATTCTTAAGTATTTGTGTTTAGACCACCCATGGGGACACTCAAGTGAATACGGGAAATACGGGAGAAAGGATGGGAGAAAGTGAAGGATCTTATGTGTGAATGGAGGACGTACTTGTTTCCGACCGACCGACATAGCGTAGCGGGTAACTCCGGAGTCCGGGTTTTCTGGGTAGCTCTGGCTCACTCTAAATAAATGTAGAGTCCTCGTAAATCCAAGAGATTTTCTCTCTCGTCCTTCCCCGATCAGGATTTCCGACGAGGATCTACAGGGTCCCACCAATGTCCGTTTTTTATAAGAAAAATACAATTGGTCAACTATCGCTACTGCTTTCCGACAAAAACACTGTTTGTCATTGGAGGCCATATTATTATTGTCTTACATTCTAGACACAACGTTGTATGGCTTATATCCCCTACAAACATGTGTACGTGAACTGCTGACCTATATTCAAAACACCCACAGACCTAATGGCTACCCTTTAGAATCTAAACTAAGCTTTCCTTGGCTTCGGCTTCGACACTGAAGAAACATCGTAGAATTCTAGTGCTCTCGCGTTGTAGTGTCCCGTCTGTTATAAGGAATCGGTTTTAAAGGACGACGGACTGATGTTGATGGTGATCTCCATCTCCGTCCCACTCAAGTGCTTTCTCCAAAGATCCTTCCACGACAAAGCAAGATAAACTATCCTTTGTCAGTCTTCAACTTTTTTGTAACACACTTTCTTAGTATAACTTTAATACATACGAGAATAAGAAAGCCTCAAGCTCAAAGGATGGTGATGGCTGGGTAATCAATGCGTATTCTTCCGAGTCACATCGAATTTCCATTCACATTGTTGAATGCCCGACAGCATAGCGCCTGGCAATTTTCCAACGATAGGATTACTGCCCAAAATTGGCAAGGCTTAATGTAAATACAGAGTTGCGGTAAGTGTGTCTTAAATGTAAGACATTATTGAAACCGTCCTAATTAATTACGTACGACTGGACATATGGCCACGTCCATGTTTCGACTGCGGGCACGGATTTTAGCACATTGAAGTGAGGAAAGCCTTGTTTTAAAAATAAGCATTTCCGTCTGTTTATATTTCATGGACTTTCACCCACACATTGCCAAATAGCCGGGAGGGAAGGCAAGAGCTTGATCTGGATGTAGAGAACTCAGTCTGAAGTCTGGGCGCGTGGAAATCAATATTTCCATTAAAATGGGAACATGTTTGCTCGTCGTAGCCGTAGCCGTAACGTGGACTCCCATTTTAATTACTTACTTATTCCTTCACTGCAAAACTCAAATTTGATGGATGATGTTATTAATTTCGGATATCAAATCCAAATCCTACGTACACGTGCTACATGCAGACATTGGGATTGGGGTTTATGGCCTGCCACTGCCTGACTTGGCTTTAAAAGTATACGGCTCGTACTACTCTTGAATAAATGAATGACGTGTCGCATTAATCAAATTAGGTGACGGATTGCTGCATCTGGTGCAGGAATGGAAGGAAAGGAAGTTTTCTAGGAATCCAATATCAGACTAATTTTTAATTTACATGTTAAGATCCTCAATATTTAAATCTGATAAAGTGGAGACGAAATCGAGTCAGACACCGTGGTCCAAATTGAAATCGAATTTTTAGGTTCAAATTTCGTTAAGTCCTTAGATAATTGCTTTTTTATTCGGTCAAACTTCTCAGGAATAACTGTTGTGAACGAGTGAACCGTATTTAAGAACTGCGTAACCAAATTTCTTTTCGAATTTCAATGCAAATAATCGTTAAAATAGACATTCGCCTTAGAATATGTCGCAACACGTCTCTATCCGTGGGTATTTTATCTGCATAGATTGTATTGCATATATTTGCCCTAGGGTAGGTACCCCTAGTAGTAGGAGTGAGTTAGTTATTAAGTCAACCTACCTGGCTTTTCCGTTAAAACCCGAGTACAGAAGTATTGCACCCAATAATCAACACAAGGTATTCGGGATCTAGCATCGCTAATAATTTTTTGCATGGATAGAATTGTTGTTCATTCGGCCCGGGAAAGGTACCCCTAGTAATAGGAAGCTCTGGCATGAAAATAGCTGCTCCAATTTATCCATAGTCCAGCACTACGACCACGACGGTATGACGCGTGGTACTACTATTTCTATATTTGGACTCGTTATTAATTTTCTAATTCGAGTGAAACAAGAGATTGTAAACAGTACATGTGCTGTACGGGGAGAAAGTACACACGTGGTTGTTTTGATCAATTATTTTTGCAATATATCAAATTTCTCCGTGGTTGTTGAGTCGGTTGGATGGTCGACCGGTCTAGTGGGCGTGTAATATGGAACACACATAAAAAACGAAGAGAAGACTGAATATGCATATTTATGAGGATTGCGTATGTGGACTACATAGACAGACACACATTAGTTTTTGATAGATTGGAAAATCGATCGTTGAGAGAAAAGACCAGAAATCGTTCATCCTTTTCCTTTTCCTCTAACTTCACCATTAAAGTTCACTTTGGAAAATGATGGAATCGCGTGACACGTGAACTCGACAAAATCTAAACTACAACTATGCGCCATCACAAGAGTGGAAAGTTGAAGCCATGCTCATGCTCATGCCTGCATGAGCTTCAGTTTTAGAGTCAGAAATAATGGAGCTTTCAAAGTAATAATTTGTACTTACATGTCGGATGAGGAGGTCGACCTTAGGAGTTGACTGACCTCTCAATTCCTCTCATTCATAATCTAACAGTTTAACAGAGTTTGAGAAAACTGAAACGGGTTAGCGTAGACCTCCGGGGTTGTATTTGTAAAATCGGTTTACTTTCTTTACTTTCTCCATGAGGTTGCATAGAGAAAGTGCCCATTCTGTAGTACAATTTTTCCCTACTACTAGAGATACCATTGCTCAGAACGAAACTAATAGTAACCAGATCCATACAAAACACAAGATCATGGCAAATTACAAATTACCTTCTTATTTTCTTAATGTAGTTATGCAAGTTATCGTATTTTTTTAAAAAAAAGAGTCAAGACTTTCACAGAAAGAAATGCTGATTCTTGAGTGCAAGGATCGAAGGAAATATTCCACCTTCGTTCGTATAAAAATTTAACGTGTTTCAACAAAACCACTCTAAAAGTCAGCTTAAGAAGTTAGTAATTGCACTTCGCACTTTGGTCAGAATTAAAATTGGATGACATTTTTCGTCCAACTGCTCTGAAGCTATTTGAATTCATCAACTGTTTAGAAGCGTTGCTAGCAGCTTATATAAGTAGGTGATAGCATCGATTTTTGGATATTTAACACAATAACTAAAAATTTGCAAAATAGTACATTAAAACCCATTAAGGTAGGCACTTTAGTTAATTTTCTAGTAAATTTAACTAGTAAATCATAATAGCATACATGCATTTCTTAGAGAATGTTATAAATGAACTAGGGAGCCACTCAGCTTTAAAATCCGATACGCGCAGCAGCGCTGACGAGTGGATAGACACTTAAAAGACGGATATTTGAACGCTTTCTAGCCAGAAACACGTCCGAACTCATTTTTTCTTAAAGTCCATCGACGCAGACTTTTTTGCCATATTTTTCTGGATTTTTTGAAATATTGCTTGGTATGGAGAAAGTTGGTATGGAGGTTGGAGAAAGTTGATTTTCACTTCAAATTGAAATACCGTAAATTATTAATTCCAAATGTGTTGACCGCGAAAAATCAACGCTCCCCAAAACCGGTAAACAATATATAGGAAAATCTAAGGTGAAGAGGAAAATCCTTTAAATGTAGTAATAAAAATATAGGAGCGGTGATTTTATCCAAAAAAAAATTCAACGTAATTTTGTCGATAAACCGTTTAAAATCAATTTTTGGCCGATTTTATGTATATTGCAAACAGTTTGACTTTTCGGGGTATGACCTTCACCAAAGTAATTTATAAGAGCAATAGTTGCAACATATCAAGAATGCAATCCGACGACCTACTTTTTCCTTATGGAATGTGCGGTATTCTTTCTTTCTCTGTCAGGGCCCTTTAAATTTTGAACTAATGTAATGAAAGTAGCCTTCACAAGTTGTAGCAAAAATTTACAAGGAATTTGGTAATAAGATCGTATTGTAAAAATACCTGATGTAAGATCAATGATGACGCTACTTTTTTCATTTGAAAATTTAATTTTGTCTCATGAAAGGTTTGATAAATGGGGCAGCATTCATTTTTTGACAAGAATTCTACATTCTACTTCTACTGATAAAGATTTCTTAAGAAGATCTGAGAGAAAAATGTTGAATAAAGTGTGTTACACGTAGAAAAGGTGATTGTATCCACGTGTTCAAAGTAATGTAATTCCTAAACTAAAAAAACTGTGAAAAGGAAAAGGAAATTGTATTTTGGAACTCCATGGCCTGGGTTCGTGCATATTTAATGTTGTTAGCCTGAAAGTCTTGCATTAATAATTTCACCTTTTACGCGCATGAAGTGTACCTGAGGTGTATGACAAAAGTTAAGAATGTGCTCTGAATGCGTCAGAGCAATTTCTACATTTATAAGCGGACGTATGTTTTATTTTTAAACCCTTTACTCGTGTCCCGTGTCAAATTGCACGCTGATGTAATTTTTGCATGACGTCCTACCTCCAGTTTTCTTGCCAAACAAGGACAAAATAAATGCCTTCCGTTTGTTTCCCTCTGTGCAAAAGAAAAGAAAAAACATAAGTTCGTAATGGACAGTCCAACAAAATGCGCGTACAGTGCGGTTCAGAACTTTGACCTATTATTTTAAGGTTTCCTCACGGTCCCAATGTTGACGACAGTGGAAACGGAAAATATTTAAAATCATTAAAAATAATTTCGAGATATGTGTTTTGAGCACTTGCTTAAATTATATGCACTTAATTATACATGTCAGTTTTTCTGAACCACCCTGTAAGTTTTTTATTCGTACCTGCCGGATCCGGATGACTCCAATTGAGGCATTATTGGTCCTTGGCAATTCCGAAAATACTATTATTTGCCATTCGCCTAGATTTGAGCAGAAGGAAAAGAAAATAAAAGAATTAGACTCCTAGTCCTAGTCCTTGAAGCTCCATCAACTTTCTTGTCCTTGGAGGAAATAGGAGTCAGAATAATTGCAAAACTAAAAGAATTGAATTGAAATCCAATGATCTATTTGTGACTAATGAGAATAGTTCAGGAGAATCTAGTATGATATCCCGTTGGAAACCTTTCAAAAAAAGTTTCTTTATTCTATTACTTTTTCTGTACTCACGCTGAGATGGGTGGGCGACCGACCTTCTCCTTGGTGTCGGGTGGTTCAAAACTACGACAATAAGTTTCTATCTTATGTGAAAAAACTGAACTTAAAATTCCATAATCCACATTATGGGTTAAATTGGACATTTGACTCACAAGTTGTACAGTTGTAGTTTGAATTTAACTTTATTAGTGAATTTCTCTTATGGAATATGAGTCTTAATGATACTTTCCACCATAGACATTGGTAATCAATATAATTTGGACCCTATGTACCGTATTGTGGTACAAAAGTAATTTTGAATAAACCGTTTACTCATTATTCTCGGTCGAGAGCCCCTGAGAAATGTCTCAAGGGTTTCTTTTTCTAGGAAATAGTGAATGGAAAAGTCTTTGTATTTCACGATTATAATTGAAAAGCAAACAAATCCTTGTCTACTGTGAAGGCTGCATACTGCATAGCATAGGCTCCCCGCTAATTGCAAATGTTGGCATATCTAGCATAATATTAATTAGATCGCGAACAGAAAGTCAGTCTCAAGTTTTATCTAGTGTTCTAAATTAACATAGTTATTGCGTCCATCATCATGAGACTAATTAGGGAAAATAGTAATTAGTTTTTGGATAGCATTTGCATCACATTAGACGGGATTACATTACATATTTACATTACCATTGTTTCTTGCCAATCAACTACGTACGTCATTCACACGAAAGGAGAAACACGACGACGACGAGGACGACGATATTCCATTTCGTTTCCTTGAAATTAGACGAAAGAGTCGAGCTCGAGCATCTGTCTGATCCAGGCTGGGCAGGAAGAACTTTCACCGGTGAAAGTCTAAAAATAGACAACAAAATTACATCTGCCACTTTCAGATGTAGAAAGAAGCTAAAGTTGCAAAAAATCATATTATGTGGAGTTGGCAGTTGCCAGGATGGCAGACTAGATAGAATCAGTTGGTTATAAACGCTCGAGTCACTCAAAATGTCTCTTTTTTAATCCTAACTTACCTAATGCAATATTCAGCAACTTTTCAATTTTCTTATTTTAATCCTCATGTTTCTTTCGTTTATTACGTTGTTTGAAGGAAAATGATTTCCGGAAAAAAGAATATGAAATTGTGTAAAGTAGTTTTTAAAATGTTTGAAATATTCTTAAAGATGATGTTCCGAAGATCGGTTCAGAGAATTTGTCACGAACTGAAATTCGATTTTATCTTACTTACTTCAACACGGTCTGAAATGATTGTTCGAGAAAATTTCATTTTCTTAACACACTTTACTGCTAATTATCCCGACATCTAGCGATCCCTAGGGTAAAACCTCTGTACTCTATAACATGTGACCTTAATATGATATAATTATACGTAATCTATGTTACTGGGGCTATAAACCTTTAAAATACATTGGTTATGCATTTATGTTAGAACTTGATACACAGATAAGATTTTAGAGTTCATGTCTGTAATAGCTGACTGGTGTACGTTTTATACTAATTTCGTTGAATTTCGCAGATCATGGGACTGACATTCCTGGCTGCCGGGACTTCAATCCCAGACTTGATTACCTCCGTTATTGTGGCCCGGAAAGGACTTGGAGATATGGCCGTGTCTTCATCGATTGGGTCAAATATTTTTGACGTTTGCGTCGGGCTTCCATTACCCTGGCTTTTATTCTCTGTCACTCATGGAATGCAGGCGGTCAGTGTTACGGCTAAAGGAATGCTCTGCTCCGTCAGCCTTCTCTTTGGTAAGCCCTTCATAAAACGGTTCAATTTATTGAAAACTTGAGTACGTGGATTCATTTCTTTGCCATTTCGGATCTTTTCCCATTTAATGCATCTTTCTCTAATTTGGCATTCAAGTTGGTATGCCGCTGAACAAAATCTATCGATTTAACTAACCGCAAAAATCAATTAAATTGCATTCCATAAAATTTGCCTCTGCCTAGAAAATATATATGCTAACATGCTTCAACTCATTTTTTTTCTCCTTGGAGAAATGCCAATGGACCACTCTTGATAACCTTATTCTGTCAAAAAAATGTTGGAAAGTAAACTCTCACTTCTAACTCAAGCCATTTCATTCCGGTCCGATTCTGTCGGAAATTGACTGCTTCAGGAGACTGGAAGAGATTGCTTTCAAGCCCGGAAAGCTATAATAGCCAGAGCTATTTTGTCAAAACTAAACATTTTGGCCCACAAATGTCGAAAAACTCTTTGTTATTCTGTGCTATGATTGACACTGTTCTCATATTTTATTGACTATTACAGGAATGTTGTGTTTCGTGGTGCTGTCCATCATGTTCTTCCGCTGGAAAATGAATAAAGGACTTGGTATCGTCATGTTTCTTTTGTACTTTGTCTTCATGGCTGTATCACTTCTCTTCGAGTACAAGGTCCTTACGTGTCCTAACGTTTAAATAAATGAATTGAATAAATAATAAAAGATCAACATTCCCGCTACCACATCAATTCAAACAACAACGATCAATCATAGATTAAACATTGATAATAATTGAAATTGTCTCGTTATGAAATAATTAGAACGGAAAATGTATCATCTGACGACTACACGCGTATACATACTCGTCTAACTAGATGAATCAATCAAGTATTTGCGTCACAGTACGCTGGGCTGAGAAGAATTACATGAATACAATATATTATTATTATGTCGACGTTATTTAATTGTTAATCTTAAAATATTATACATAAATATGTTTATTTATTCGGTGGTCCGGGTTTTGGTGTGAAATACCAGGATTGGGATAACTAGAGTCTAGTTTCAACAAAATCCTACTAACAATTACGATTTTTATATAGAAAGACATGTTGTTAAATTACTAATATGACTAATTTACTATTTAATGTAGGTATTTAATAATTACGACTGCTTTTTTGTAGCTGTTTTACATGCTTTGTTTATCTCACCGGTGCTATAAAATCAGGGATGAACCTGGTACAACTATAGTTATAGTGGGTACGTGTTTTTAGAGTGTGACATGCGCGCTTCCCAAATTTTCCCGCGCAGGGGTGGCACAAAATTTAAGTCATAAAAATAACTTTTAAGCCAACCAGGCCAGGTCAACCGCTTTTTCTATTTAGCCGTATAATGAATACCAGTTGGAAATAAATCTCTGAATAACGAAAATTGACTTCTGCGAAGCAGGAAGATTGGAATCTTTCTGTTGTATAGAAACTTCCATATAACGAAACAGCATTCATACAAAACCAGTGACCCCATCTAGCGTACGCTTTTTCCCATCCTGATTTTTCCTAACTAAACCTTTCATGAATAAAAATATCGCTTTGGTTATCTAAGGCCTGATAAGACGGCGAGCAATTTTCAGGACGAGTGGTGCCACTGGAACTACTCGTACATATTTTGATAGATGGCGCACGACTGAACAGATGTATGATAAGAACAGGACGAGCATTCTGCTAAATAAAAACTGTCTTTAAATTCATTGAAGCAATACTAGTTCTCTTATAAGTATTCTAAAATTAGTAATTAGGTCCGGTGCAAATCTTGAGGAGTGAGGGTACGATTTGAAAAAAATAGGTGAAATTTTAAAGTGTTAAATATTATAGTAGCATAGAATAACATCAGGTTAATTTTTCTCAAGGAAATTCACAGCTTTTGCCCAAAAAGTATTAACAAAGTAGCATTAGAAGAATTCTGAAATTTTTGTTAATTGTCTAAATTTAAATTGTAAAGAAAGTAGAGCTGGTCGCTTATTCACCTGCTCGCACGAATTGGAGAAATTAAGGAAATGAAATACAAAGTCTACGTTCCCACACTACTATCTTAATCATTACAATAGTAATTATCAAATCGCTAATTAATTAGTTAATCAAAGATACACTTTGTAGAATACAAACGCAAGATGATGGTACAATGGACTCCTTGCAAATCGGACACTGAAGTAAACGAAATTCGTTTAAAGTTTAAGAGATCTGCGGTAATTCAGTTCGAATTAAGGGATTCCGATTTACAGAGAGTCCATTCTACATTATTACTTGAATTTCTGAGGGAACTGGGGCTGTGAATGGAACGAATTGTGTAAATGGCAATGAACGTACCTTTTACCTTAAATCATAATGGAAATATTAAATTTTAAGCGCGAGGATTGGTTTGGTGCTAATTTGTAACACATGTGATGAGGTGAAGGAGAGTTTAAACGCGCGCGCGCACGCGTGCACGTGCTCGTATGTACCTATCCAGACTGCGCGTACGCGCATGGAATGAAGGAACGGTAACCGCGCCACCGCATGACGCACCATTTGCGTACATGTGTATTTAAAATATGTTGAACTAATTCTAGTTAGGTAGCAAATTAATTTAATAATTAATTAAGAACTAAATTATATTGAATTGAATTGTCTAAGAATAAGAGTATTCATTATTTATTAATATTTCCTTATTAGCGCTAGGAGGTTTTCAGCTATAGCTATTAGCATATAGCACTATCCTATTTATGTGTGTAGACATGAAAAGACAATGTTATTATTATAAAGATATCATATCAAAATGAATTCCGTTGTAACATTACAACTATTTGAATTTTATTCGTCATTAAAATGATTTCTGTTTGAATAGTATTTTAATTTGTTCGAATATGTTAACTTTTTACAATTCAATATTTATCTGAGGTGATGCTTCCATCCATTACGAGACGGAAGCACTTCATATAATTTACGACTTTTGACAAATGTATTTAATGGCGAAGGATCAATTCAATTGATTACAAACAACACCAATAAGTACTCAATGTGTAGACTTGACGGATTTTGAAGCTAGAGTTCGGTTTATTCTGGGAATTCCCGGAAATGGACAAAGAAGAAACCGATCTGGTTTGGAATGAGTTGGATGTGTAGTGATTCCTAATTCCATCACTCTTCGCCCACCCGCAACTTGTTCTTGTCAATTTAAATTGGAAATTGAGTACGACCGTCTCACGCGTACATCGAAATGGTGTTTTCGTTTACACGGAAAGTATTTCATCACTAATTGGACAGTGTTGTCGTCGGTTCAGGATATCATTTGAGTATTTACACTTACAGTATCCGTACATCGTGGGTGTCAATGCTAGATCTCTGTCTCTAGGATATCGATTCATCGTAGCATTGCGGTACAGGTCATTTCTCTGTGACATTCTCCGAAAATCCTCAACACCAGTTACTATTTCAAATTGTCTACCCACTCTTTTCATACTAACTAGGGAACTACTTAGGCTGTCCGTCAGCGATTTGACCCAAACTTTTTTTTCTGAAAGACATTCACCCCAAACCCTCAAATATATCACCAGCTCGAGCAACTCTTAAAACTCGATTTTTTAAAAAAAGTTTGAAATTGTTTAGAAAAAGTGCAAAGAGTCTTTGTTCTTTGTTCTCTAGTTTTTAGCATGGGAGATAACATGTAACTTTCCCCAAAAATTGATCTCAAAACACAATTTTTTTTTCAAAAATTGTAATTTTTTTTTTTCAAAAACCAATTGAAATGAGTAGAATAATAAATTAGAAGATGGAAAACCTCATAATTTTATATATTTAAATGATTTTTGTCCAGAAATCAATACTTCGTGTTATAATATTAAATTGATATTATTTCCTGATTATGATTATTCTCTGATATGATTATTCTCTCTTTGCACTTTTTCTGAGTTTTGAGAGTTGCTCGAGCTGGTGATATTTTTGAGGGTTTGGGGTGAATGTCTTTCAGAAAAAAAAGTTTGGGTCAAATCGCTGACGGACAGCCTAAGTAGTTCCCTCGTAAGATGTAGACATATGCGAGTGCTATTGTTAAGAACACCAAAACCAATTACCCAAAAATATTCCAGGGGTAGTCGAATTCTTTAAGTTAGGAAGATCGACATGTACATATAGGGTGGTTCACTAATCCTCTGCTAAAATCTGCACGACGAATAACGGGATTCCCCTAAACCGCCTAAATCTTAATTCACATTACTACATATTCACATTTTCTAATTTTTGAAAAATACAAATTTTGCATTACTCTTTTACTCGCGACCGGAAGCATCAAAATTTCAACTTGGACGCGTGAATGAGGTGCGGTCAATGTAATGGATCACCCACACTACGTAACGTGTACCAAGTAAAGTTGTATTAGTAATCCAATCCAATATTTCCGGGAGAAACCCTCCAGGACAGTGAAAACGTTAATTAGCCCAACTATCACAGATTCCAACAACTGAGAAGTAGCCCAACGCTTGCAATTCCCCAACCCAAACAATGATTTTCTGCAACAAAATATGGAAACCAAAGTGCGACATTTGCACAGGACATGTTTACTAATGGCTTTCTGGTATTTCAGTCCATCTGCCTCCGAACGTCGAATCGAAATGTACGCAAGGTATTGTATTACAATCACGTTTGAAAATAAAATTACCTTTGCTCAGTAATATGAAAACAAATGAAACAATTCTTCTCGTATAGACGTCTGCAAGTACAATGCGAGTATCTAGTTATAGGATTTGAACCCATTACCTTATGCAAGGACCTCGTCCGACGATAGTTGTGCTACGGCGTCCTCATTCAAACTTCTATACCCCTTTATGTATTTATACTTTATAACATATAATTTAGTACAATTTCCAAAATAAAATGACAAAATGTCAGCTTTTATTTAATTATTCGTCTCGGATTATGACTACTATGTATTGCCACTATTGATACGAGCGAACGTGAACACTGATTATTTGAAAGTGAGGAGCAAGGACGTTGTCCAACTGCTTAACCATTCAATCACAGTTGCTTTTGCGTCCTCTTCCATCCAGTACATACTTCCAATCTGACATCGGATTGTCATCGTGCTTCGAATATATTGACGATAGAGATTCCGTTCTTTTCTGGTCATGGATTCCGTAATGGACGTGTCCAGGTAAGCTCGCAATTGGACTGTTTGATATCTGGATGATAGTTTGTACATCTCTGACATTGCCCAAGTTGTCGGAAGAAGGACAACATAGCTACCAGATCCACTTGAAAGTGCAAAGAGATATGTGAACAAATGAATTTTGTCGCCCAGTCTCACGCATGCGTAAATGGAGGGAGACGATAATATTCCATTCACCAGTTTCATGATTGGCAGAAAGTGTTTTTCGGAAGTTGAGCCCTGCAGTGCATTAAGAATGTAAAGTTGGCGGTACAGGTTTAATGCATTTCCTCCGGATATCTGAGCTTGACTGAAACACCGTAACATAGTAATACTTCAATTAAAAAAAGGAGGGGGCATAAACATCATCTGAAAGTGTACGATGTTAGAAATCGCTGGGATTTTTATATGTTGTCGTTGTCGCCAGTCCCAACTTTAACAACTTTTGTGAAGGTACTACCCCAAAAAGTCTAACCGTTTGGCCGCAGAAATACAGAGTGGGCATGTAAGGTGAAAGCGAGTGACTTTCGCTTTCACTCGCTTTCGCCGTATATGCCAACTGTGCATTTCTAGCGGCCAAACGGTTAGACTTATGGGGGTACCGCCTTCACAAAAATTGTTCAGAATGGAATTCCCTATATACAAATATCCTAGCGATTTTCAACCGCGTAGGTTTTCCTATATGTTCCGCTTTCTTCCTTGTATTTATTTTATTTACAAATCCTACCATAAATATCTGAGCCAGAAATTTGTGCTGAGGATGTAAACGTACTCAATGAGCAGTAACAATTTGAGGTGCGTGACCCCCTCGTAGATTGTCACCCACACCCATTCCAAAACCAAAAAGCAAAGGTAGCAAAAAAAATTGTCACGAGACTCACGTTTGAGAAGGGAGAAGAGATATACAGGAGAGTCTGATTTTGCCAAGTAGATGGAGAAAGCAAGGATGGCCGCTACGGTCATGCATAATATGCATTGCTATAACGAAGAAATTTCTTTCTTACGTTCGGTTCCACGTACTCTTTGTTGAAGCGTAATTGTCCGAGATTAAAAGAAAGGAACCAAAATAATTTTTTCCCAGAGAAAAATTAACATGAAGCCAATGAAGCGTGGCTTGGCATTTCGTGGTGCGGCAATCTTTCTGTAAATGCCTGAAACCTGTATTGTAGAAAGGAGGGGGCACAAACCTCATGAGAAAATGTACGCCTTTGGAAATCACTCCACTTTTTATGTGTTGTCGGCAATGTCATCCTGACCAACTTTCGTGAAGGTCATACCCACAAAAGTCTAACCGTTCGGCCGCTAGAAATGCACAGTCGACATATAGGGTGAAAGTAAAAGTGAAAGTCACTCACTTTCACCTTACCTGCATGCCCACTCTGTATTTCTAGCGGCCAAACAGTTAGACTTTTGGGGGTAGGACCTTTACAAAACTTGTTCAGGATTGCACTATCTACAACATATAAAGAATCCAACCATTTTTAACGCCGCGCTATTTTTCATAAGGTTTTTTGTCCCGTCATTTAGTGAAGTTTCTGTGTCCATTGGGCAATCTTTGTATGGAAGACAGCGACTGAATAAAAAATTTAGTATTGAAAAAAAATAACGAATTCAATCAAAATGCGATATGTGTATGTTTTGGTATTTATTTTACCGAATTTAGAGTTCAACAAGAGAAGTTTAAACACCTGGTTAATATGTTCCAAGAATATTGTATGAACAAGACATAGCGTTGTACGAATGAGAATCTGAAATCCGTGTATTACACACCCGTCAAACCGTTGAGTTTTTTTATAGCCTTCAAGAGTGACCGGAATCCGGAGAATTACGAAAACCAAATAACACATTGCAAAATTAGTTTGTATTACAAGAAGCCGACGCTTCCATTTTGTTTTTTGTAATGGGCGAACAGAGTCTTGGATGAAATCAGCGTCCAAAAGCCCATATCGACATGTCGACCGTAGCATTTCTTTAACTACAGCTAATTCCACTTTCGTCAACATCTTGAATTTTCCGATTCAAAGACGTTGTCTCAAATGCTGATATTTTGACTTCGCCAATAGCTTATAAGTTGGGAACAAAGTTCCATGTTCAGGCACATACAACTGGACATGGGCTGCTCTTTGAGTGCCAGAGATTTGCGACGCGACGGATTGTGAAAATTGTCCGTTCTTTACCGAGTAATTTTTACTCTCAGTCAAATTATTTGAAATCGATTACAAGTTATCGAACTTACAAGGAAACCTCATTACGCATCAAACAAAATTCCTTCGTATCGCGGCATTTGTAAATTCCAGACTTGGGTCAATTACTTTGAAAACGTAATTAAATACAAATTACAATTACTTTTCAAAGTCGTGAAAGTAACTAAATTTCAATTGCAATTACCCCGAAAATTTCGAAAGTAACTAAATTACAATTATAATTACTTCAAAAATTTCGAAAGTAATTAAATTACAATTATAATTACTTCAAAAATTTTGAAGGTAATTAAATTAAAATTATAATTACTTCAAAAATTTTGAAAGTAATCAAATTACAATTAAAATGACTACAAAAATTTCGAAAGTAATTAAATTACAATTACAATTACTTTTGGAAATTTTGAAAGTAATTAATTACAATTACAATTACTTCCAAAAATGGGAAAATCCTTCAATCATTACAACCACTGGGAAAATAGAACTTACAATTGCTAATTAAAATCCTCACATTTTTGGAATTACAATTATGAATTACTTACTTAAAAATCTTAATTAGAAATTACAATTACAAACTACTTTCCTGAAAAATCTCAATTACAATTACAATTACAAACTACTTTCCTGAAAAATCTTAATTACAATTACAATTACAAATTACTTTTGTCAAATTTGTAATTACAAATATAATTACTCCAAAAATGTGTTGTAGTGATTGCAAATTGTATTTAGGTCAGGATTTATTGGCGAATTCAATAGAAATTACAATTATGTAATTGTAATTGTATTTTGTAATTTAATTACACGTGTAATTGTAATTGACCCAAGTCTGTAAATTCGAACACTCCAACGTCCGTACATCCGTATTTCCATGCTGAAGAACGTTCCAATATCCGAACGGTCTGAACGTTCGGAAATCCGCGCGACTATAGACCGTACGTCCGAACGGCCGATAGACGAAACAAATTAACGGTCGAAGGATCCACGGACGGAACAACCTACGTCTAAATTTAGAACAACTGAACCTTCGCAAAATGTTTTAAAGGCCTAGTAATTAGGAGTATTAAGACAAGCTGGTTATTAATTAAGTTCGTTATTATCCAATTATCCAAACTTTCAAACCCGAGCTTTTAAATTCGTTTTACTGACAAAACTGTAATTAGTAATTGAACCTATCAATTAAAATATGTCAGAATTTTCCCAGTTGAGAAAGAATCATTCGATGCGGCGTCGATGAGAATATTTCTATGTATTTCTATACTCACTTTATTCAGTCTCTGTTATCCATTGAAAATTGTCCATAAGACACGGAATACAATTACAATTTCTTTTGGAATTGTTCCAACACCTGGAACATCCACAGTGACATTTGTTCGCCATTCAAAGTGCGCCATGTTTGAGACAGAATTTATATTGTTTTGGATTTTGTGACCGAATTATTCCAATAGTTTGAAAATCTCATGAGTAATGAAATTCATTCACTCACATATCGGTGATTATATCAAATACCGTTCCAACCGGTCATGTCGGCGGCGACTTGAATATTCTGCAGGTATAGGAATATCCTCTTTTAGATTGCCGACCGAATATTCGGTATAGACAGGATATTCGTATGAGTTTTGAGAATTATTAATTAGAATAACAATGAACATCCTTGAATTGTACTTGACAATTATTAGGGAAGGCGTATCGATTTAGCTTTTTGTCATGTAGTACAAATATATAAAAGTAGCGTTCATTAGCAAGAAGAATCAAAAGGTCATGTGGGGATGAATTTAATTTAGGTTGCATATATCTTACGTCCGACAAAAAGAAGATACAACTTGATGGCTCAATCAGAAAAAGGATAATCAATTTATTCAAACCAATGAGATTAAAATTAATAACAATTAGTATACTTATTCTTGATTTCAGACTCTTGTGTGCTTAGATAATTTTTGATTTAAAACGTAGGTATACAATTTTAGTCCCGTGACATTACGTATTAGAAAGAACATTCGGAACCTTCTTGAAATAATGAAAGATCTTAGACCTTAACTCTGTCAATTCTCCAAAAGTTGTACTGTTCGGACAAAAATGCCGTTTTACTGTGATCCGTTAGCATGTACAGAGTCTTGGTCGCCGTTCGAATCAAAAATGCCTGATCCTCGTCCACATACCAGGCTGGACTGAGGTCCCAGTCCTTGTTACCACTCTCGCTGCATTTCTTCAATTCAATTTTCTTATCTGCTTCCGAAAAAAACAAGCATTGAGCCGTGGCCATATCATCCGACGTCCGGATGCAATGTTCCAATTCCAGTTTTCCTCTATTGACTTGACCCGCCATCCACCGCTGACCTTCGGATCCGGGGTCGCATTTGTTCATTGTCACTTTTCCATCCTTGGTCCATTCCAGACAGTGAATCACACCACCGATTTTGTGTTTGAAATTGAGGAAATAAACAGATTGGGCCATCGAAATCAGAGTGGCGAACAAGAAAAGGTTCACGATTGTCTTCATTCTTGATTCTGCAAGAAGACAGAATTTTATTAAATTTTCATTTCAATTCGACAACTGAGTATTTTGTGTGTGCATACTCTATTCCAAATGAAGAGTACCGCACACACCTTATGGGAAATGTTCAGCTTATACGATTTGGATGAATTTTTGATACAATGTAGATATTGACCTCTTGAACAATTTCTGAAGTTTCAACCATCTTTCCAATAGAAATTCTACTACGAGCACTACCCTATGTCCGAAGAAAAAAAAATCGCGTTGGGACCTCACAAACTTTGTCCAGGTGGTCAATACCGACGATGTACTACAAATTCATCCAAATCGAATCGAAACTGTGCTCTCAGAAAAAGTTCTAGACTGCTCGTCATAAAATCTCATGAGTCGTGTCTATAGAAGCTCTTTGTGAAAAAGAATTGTTTCTGTTACGAAAATCCTTGCAAATTCATTTCCCTTTAGGAAAACCTTAGCCAGAATCGAATTATCTCATTGGCATTATATACTTGCCTTTACTCTACGTAATCTGTGGACGTCCTGATAATCGAGAGACCGTCGAATACTGAGAGAGAGAGTTTGGCGAAGAATAGTTTGGATTATTAGAAAGTTCTAAACGTTGTTGTTCCCAACGCTGTAAAAGTCCATCAATGACTCAACTTTGTCGCATGAACTTTTAATAGCTTTTCGTTTGTATTGTTAAATGTACTGCTTGCTAGGGGTCATAAAAGTCCTATTTGTAAAATTGGAAATTCGTCGCGCGTGTGTTGTATAATTGAACCATATAATATTAGTGTAAATTACAAGAATGAGTTTGGAGTTTTGGTCGTTCGAAGGTTGGTAACAAAAAATGGTACAAAATCCAGTTTAATCGCGACTTCGATTTAACAAACGCGTCATTTCTACCGAAATCCTCAACTAAAGTGTTGGAAATTCGGGGTTTACCTAATTTATTTTCATTAAATAATAAATTGACTCTATAGTAATAACGCCATTACCGTAAACGATCAAATAGAGTCCAGGAGCCCTATCACCCGAGCTCTATATGAAATCCGGGCTCTATTTAAACTCCTGGCTCTAAACGGCACCAGTACTCTACTCGGTCATTTAACTTAGTATTAATTCATGTTCATGTACCCATAAGATGGCAGCTGCGGGTGTAAATGCTGACAGATATAAAGTCAACAAGAGCTACTCTCATTACTTCGCAATGTTAACAGATTTAATACTATAAGGGATCTTCCATGTTGCACAACACGCAAATGAAAAGTCAACGCACTCACAAGAATATGCTGATGTTTCAACTACGCTTTGACCTCGTATTAATAAAATTATTCTTGCATCTTATCATCCCACGGATTGCAATAACGTCCGGAAATGACTTTGAATCTTGAAGAAATCATAGGGCTTATTTCAGCAGTGCTAAGCGTAGGGTTAACTAAATAGTTGTCCGGCTTGGAATGTAAGATAATCTATGAGGTTAATGAACGCAAGCTCGGAATGTATTTCCAAACTTGGCAGAATTCCTACCCTTTTGAACAATCCGACAATTGACACGAATTATGCATGAGTAGTATTCCATTTAACAGCATACATTATTGTTAAATGAATAACCATTTGTATTCTCTGTCTATATTGGGGAATCTTTGTATGAAGTAACTGAATAAAAATTGTTTGGTATTAAAAAAATTACAGGAATGGGGATGGCTCATATTTTGTCCAATTTAATCAACCCATTCATTCACATCAACCCTTTCTTATCTTTCATCCAGGAAATGAACGGATCTATCCGTTCATTTCTACTTTACAAATTAAGAGCCGACCTGTTTCGTCTGAAGCCTAGAGAATCAAGAATTTCTATCCTTTCTAATCTTTTATTGAGGAAATGACATATACGAATCTCATCTTTGACTCCAGACTATAACTCAAAGACTCAAGCGATCAGTCTTGAATCTGGACTTCTACCTGGACAGCGAATATTTGTTTCAAAAATTGAACATGTCCTTGTTACTCGCTTCGCAGAGGACTCTCTTGTCCATAGTTGAGGAAACCGAGAAATTACTTGACTCGTTTGGAGCGTTCTTCCGTGAATTGTCCAGCTCGACCTCAACCCATTCATTTTTTGGTGACCAGTATGTTTTACTTTTACTCCATCAACGTTTCGGAATGCTGGTAGAGGAAATCAAAAAATATAGATACCCTGGCTTTCCTGGCGTTATTCCAAATCAAGTTTTCGGCAAATTACAAAGTGAGGTCCACAGTCTCGCTGCTGCCGTGGAAGCAATTCACGAATATTTAAAATACACCATTCGCACAAATCAGGGTTAGTTGACGTTTTTTCATTTGGAAATTATTTTGAAATTAATAGAGATTAAGAACTTAGAACTTTTCTTATATCTGATCCTTCTCAGCCTGAGTAGCCGTGAAAACTTCAATATCTTGAGGAACGAACTTCGCCACCGCATTCCCATGTCTTTAATGAAAATTGTTGACAATTTCCTAGCAAGTTTGATTTTTCTCAAAATCTCATTTCCCAACGGAATTCTTACATTTTCAAGAAAAGTGTACCGGTTTCTAATAGAGAAAATACGGTACGTTAACGTAGAAGTGAGTTAAGACAATCCTTGCATGCATTGACATAATATATCTGATCATAATTATGATCATGTGTATTATGGGTTGGGTCATTCGCCTAAGGGACGCCGGACGCGTGCCTAACGTAGATTTAAATCACAATAAAAAAAACCTGTTAATTCGTTACGCATGATTAACCTTTTAACCGCTATGCCCGAGAATACTCGGGCAAACTTATTGTTCCCTCACCGCGATGCCATTCTACAAAAA